>JABJVR010048998.1:0-22978 GCA_025773905.1 Chitala chitala | reverse complement strand
AGAAGGTGGGGGGCTTCACCACTGAGACGTGGTCCTCTTCTTTAGGTGCTATCACAGAGAGAGCTCCACTTTGACAGCGAGTGAGCGAGCGCGCGCACACAGGAGAAGCGCTTCTGTTGGCTGAATCACCATCAGTGGTTCCACTTCAGCACCCACTACTCTGTTCCTGCTTTCTTTTTTTCCAGCCGTGAGGGGGTGTGCGAGACGTCGAGCCTCCCTCCCCTCTTCTCTCCCCCTGCCGTAGCCTCCGCTACGCTCTTGCGATCGTTCGCAGCTCTTCTCTGCTTCTTCCTCACCTCTGCCTCCTCACGTAAATGTCCCTCAGCCGTCCCCCGCCCCGCTGTCCCCCTCCGCAACCGCGTGCCCGGTATCCCACTCGCTTTGTCACCACTGGGGGGTGGGGGGGGAGAGAAAATGAGGAGCGACCGCCTGGGAAACAGAGGCAAAGATCAGGGGGACGCGAAAAGCGGAGGAAGGTCTGAGGGAACGCGACTCAGCGCGACGCACAGCGACACACCGCTGCGGCCGCCGCGCCTTCGCTGTCGGCGCACCGTCCCAGACCCAAACGACGGGCTCCTCCTATCGTCACCTGCCGCTGATGGATTAACAAACCTGAGAGGGGACCCAACAGCAAGAAAGGCACCAACTCAGAATGCAGAACAGCTCTGAGGGGGTAAGGACACGAAAGAGAAAAAAAGCCATCACTTTTTTACAGCTTCACTCCTTTTCATGACAAGTCTTAGAAATAGCAATAAAAAATTTTTCTTCAATACTTTTTCTCATTTTATAGATAATTTTTAGTCTCAAGTCTGAAAACTGTCTGAAGGGTAACTTTGAGATGTTGGAAGCTAATTGCAAAGACTTCTCAGGATTCTCTGTGCTGAAAAGCACTTCTCTCTCTAATTAATTCCCCTCCAGGAAGGCTCAAAAGATCTTTTTTTCCCTCTTTTTTCACCGCCTGCTTTTGAGACGAAAATAATTGGATTTTGAGGCTGCCTGCACTGTACTCCATCCAGTTGTGTGACTTGGACCAATCCAGGACGAACACCTGGCACGATGGTGGAGGTGCTCTTATTGAACTGCTTTATTATATCTGGGGCAACGGCAGCAAACCACGTAGGACAGAGCTGGCTCTGACACAATACCTGCCTTAAATTCCTTCAGTGGAGAGCTAGACCCTCAGAAGGCTGTCAGGGGGACAGTTTTGAGGCGCCAAAGTGCAGAGAATCGACAGTTTCATTTGAACATGTTAACGGCGCGCAGTTCTCTTACGGTTACCGTGTCTCACAGCGGCTGGGTTCTAACAAAGTGACCAATGAATGAAAAATCCCAAGTGCCCACAAAGACAAGGGGCGAACACGAAATCTGCAAAGCCACTAAACACACCAAGAACAGCAAGCATCTGTGCACTCAAAGAGCCACTGGAGAGGTAGAACCAAAGAGAGGGGGGCAAACACAAGAGGAATAAGCCTTCCTCTTTCTTCCTTTTCTTCTCTCGTTTTTTTTTTTAATCACTCCAAGAAACAGGGGCACGCTGCCAACTTTCAACTAAAAGGTCTTTCGTTTCTGCCCAGAAAAAGACTTGGCTTAGGCTGCGACCCTTTTCTCTTCTTCTCTTACTTTTTCCCCACCCCAGTTTTTTTTTTATTTGATTATTCAGTGGACCTTTTTTCTGTCCCTGAAAGCTGCTCATGGTTAATCCAGTGGCATTTCGTTAGATTGTCTTGCTGATTTTCACATTGATTGGCTGTCCACTTCATACCTCTCTAGCTCTCTTTTACGCTCCTTCTCTCTCTCTCTCTCTCTCTCTCTCTCTCGCTCTCCTTTCTGCTAACTCGTTTGCCAAGCCCCCCCTTCTCCTCCTCCCTCCATCCCCATTGTCTCTTCATACAGTGTTGGTTTGGGGAGAAGCAATCCTTCCCATAGCCAAAGCGGCGAAGAAGACAGAAGCTTAGGTAAGTGCACGGTGAACTAGCTGATGAATGATACCCATACTGCCTGGAGAACAGAACTTTGTGTGTCACTGTGCATGTGTGCAGATTCACTTTCAGTGCTTGTGCTGTGCAGTGGGTTTTGCAGAAACAGACAGATGCGCGTTGGGTCCGACGTGGGGGATATGGTACCAACTGAGCGGAGCTTGCAGAGGCTTTCACTTTTACCAGCACTGTTAGTGTAAACACTGGCTATGTGTTCTGCCGTATATGATACAATTGCATGTGTATGGCAGAGAGAGTATCTGTTTGAGTGTTCGACAAGCTTCAGCTCTGAGGTCCTTTTGGGGGCTGATCCAGGATACAGGTTTTTAAAATGCACACACTCCTCAACACTGTCTTCTGTCCTTGTTTTTTCACCCAGATAACCTCTACAACCAAGTGCACACGGACACACAGACAAACAGACAGGCAGACACACACACACACGCGTGCACGCACACACACACATATATACACACAAACACACACAAATCCCCATGTTTAATGTCCAGTTCAAAGGGTGATGAATTATTAACAAGCACAAGGTTAGCGCTGATTGTCTGCGGTCTGCGGAACATTGAGTGGGACTGAGCTAAAAAGGAGACAACATGTACATTAACAAAAAATTTAAACTATTTTGTACAACACACTTGAAATGAGTGCGGTCCAGGAATGCGTTTCGGTCCATCCTGAACCATACAAATCTGTACGCAACTGGCTGTCCCGTTAGCTATTGATCACGGAGGCATAACGAGCAGCACGGCGTGCAACAGCAGAGCGTAACGGCAGGAGAAATTGCGACGGAGAGAGAGAGTCTTTCGTCAGGTCCAGCGCAACACACTGTCCCACTAAGCCATCTGTTCCCCTGTAAGGTGCTAAACAAGTGCCTGTCCTTACTCACCTATAGACTGACTGGAGAAACAGACGCGCACAAAGCAAGCTAGGTCATTGTATGAGCTGTGTAAAATGTAATTTTAAAAACAGTGTTTCACAATTTTACTGGCATTCTTGGATAAAAATCCTCTTTGGTGCGAATGTTGACCAGGATAAGTAAACAGATATCTTGGGTATTGCATAAGTTGCAGTTTATTACTATATACATATAGAAAAAAATTGCATAAAATAATTTTATGTGTTGTAGTGATTCTAGTACAGTGGGGATTGGTTAGAAAATGCTATTACAACCTTGTGCTAACTAAACAGTACATTTACATGCTATCTTTTTTTTGTAACATAAATTTCTTATCTATTGCCTTTCTTTAAAATTCTAAATTGCATATTGCGACTGAAAAACCACGGAGCAAACTGGTTATGTGTCTATAGACTTGAGGTAGGGAGGCAAGTTGTTGTTCTGTAATGTAGATGTCAGAGGTTCCCTTTGTTCTGGAAGTGGACGCCCAGTCCTGGGATCCAGGTGTGCAGGTGTGTAGGGTGGTCAGGGGCTTGGCAAATACAGCTCAGCTGGGTGGACCTGGAACAAAGGCAGGCAGCTGAGGGGGGAGCAGCATGCCCCCCCTCCCCCCCGTTGGCAGGAGTTTCTGTGGAAAACACAGATGTGTGCCAGACAGCCGTGGAGTTGCCCATAACATAGATGCACATGGAGGACATACCCATCATGGAGATGCCCTTTCAGAGATGCCCATCGGGGAGATGTTTATTGGGGAGGTGCCCGTTGGGGAGATGCCGACGCAACTCCTGCTCTGCAAAGCTGTAAGGAACCCAGTGGGGTGGAACGGGGTGGCTGCGTACCGATTTGTAATCCTGGGAACTTTGTCTTGGATGAATTCCGATGTCTCGTTGTGAAACTGCGGGAGCTAAGACTGGCAGTGGACTGTTGCTTCTGCTCTGTCTGGAAGCATAGTAGACCCTGCTGTAGGGGTTGGGGGATTAGCATCTGTCTTCACATTCATGCTGACTTCCCTTTTTACTCTTGACCTCAGATCACCTGTACTGCACTGTTGGTAGCGAGTGGTTCAACACCCATGCTGGTTAGCTTCAGTGTCAAGCATATTTCTGTCTTTGTGCTTGCCGAGCACTTAGCGGGTACCACGGTGGTGACTGGTCTCAGAAGAGGGTATCACTTCATCCTGATCTTGAGGCTCGTTAAAAAATTATAATAACCCAGGTCATTTAAATGTGCCGCATGCTTTATTTTCGCATGTACCATTACACTTCACCCATGGACATAAAGAGTCCAAAAGGGAGAACATAACTGGGCCAAAAGCAGCCTAGAAAATATTAGCAGAAATGTTAGCATCATCAGTACTGATGTATATTTTATATAATAAATATTAATTTTATGTCCAGAGGGACAGCTTGATGGTGGAAGAATAGTGTCTTTCTGCAGTTTGCTTGCATTAAAAGGGCGATGTGTTATCTTTGCTGTGGGTGTGGCTTTCATGATGAGCCAGCATTCGGTTGAACTCGGGGCCAGCGTTTGTGGTCCACCTCATGAAGCAGGGCCCCTTTTAGCCCAGCAAATGCTCATTTAACCTCTCTGAGCACTGCAACATATGGTTGCCTCAATCAAGACTGAGCATTTTCACACGTATTTCGAGAAAGTGCTAACATAGCTTAATGAATTGACAGCATCTCAGCCAAAGGCGTCATCTGCCCACTGGCCAGCCAGCTTGGCACTTGAGGAGCGTGTGGCCTGTCTCGGCTGTCCGTTGCATTGGGGTCCCGTGAGGAATGCTGGGGTACGGACGGCGTTCGCCAGCCTGCATCAGAAAGCAGAGTGGAGGGAAAGGGGGGGTATCATAGACGGAGGAGGCGTGGGAGTCCAAATCATCCTCCACATCCACAAGAAATACTCTCCAGAAAGCATGAGCACCGTCACATTGGGTCCATTCATATGCACCGTGCCTCGTGCTTATTCACCGCAGCAAGGGTGGGGGGTGGCTGTAAGGACGAGGAGGTGGGGACAAGAGGGGGTGTCCATGACACCCCTCTTTCCTTTCTCTCTGCCTGTTTATTTCAACAAATAAGTTCAGACAGAGAAATTAAAACAGCTCAGAGAAAACAATTCGCATGACAGAAAAACGAGCTAAGACTAAAAAATCCATAGTTTCTCACAGGGAGGCAATTTCTGTGGATACGGTTAATTTAATCCGGTGAAATGTGACATTTGGCTTGGGCGAGAGTGCTCACATGCACAACCACACAGGAGCACGCACTCCGGCGAGCCGCATGCAGGTGCTCCGTCGGATTAACGAATCACTGGCAGCTGGTCTGTCTCGGCTGGCGGGAGAAATGCTGCGTGCTGAAGGTGAAAGCAGGCGAGGCTGCCGGGGATGAACTGCCTCCAGCGACGGGCGTCAAAGAGAGCTAAACTGCTTGTCACCACTCGAGTTCAGGTGACAGGCACCAGGAAGGTGGATACCCTTCATCAGAAGACTACCTTTGTCTACATCTCCCTTCCAGAGCAGTCAGTGAACCGCTGAGACTCGCCAATCCATCCTGACAGTCACTGAGAATATGGCGTATATGTTCAGCTACTGTCAAAACACGCTACTAGAAGGGGAGGGGGGTAGTCGGGGGGGCAAAGAGTGGTTTCCTTGCTTAACTATATATCTTGCCAAATAATTCAGAATGGCAAAGTCTGAGTCTTGCCAATGTACAATAACCAATTATAACTGCTCACAATCACTTACGGTCTACTGAGTAGAATTTCATTAGGAAGTAAAGCCTATTAGCCCTGGTGACTCTGCCTCTACACTGCCATTATAATTATGTGCTGTTTGTTTGCCTCTGAGAGCTTTACTCAGAGAAATGAAGTGATGGCAAACCTCTGGCCTCCAGTGGAAAACATGCTCCGTGCCAGTCGAAGCTGAGAGCTTCAACGCATTCACTGCCTTAAAAGCCCCTTCCAGCTCAGCGACCGAGAGCTTCCCTAATAGTAACGTCCTTGAAGATTCCCTGAAATTTTAGAGCGAGGGTAGGAAGGTGCAAGTGAAATGGTGTTATTTTAATAAATCGGTGTAAGGAGACACAATAAGAGTACTAAAAACAGCGCTGCAATAATAATAATAAGAATAATAAGAATTAAAAGAAGAAGAACTCTACCTGTAGCAGTGGAATTCTAGTTAACCCCATTTTACAATTGTTGCAGAAATGTATCATGGCATACTGATAAAACAGGGCTGGAATTAATTATTTAAAGAGCTCATTTAGCTAAATAATGGAAAAGTTGTATGTCTTTAGGTGTATGTTGGGTGGCCATAATGAAATACTTAAAAATATATGTAACCTGAGTAGTGCTGGTTTCCTGTGAGTCATGCCTGGAAAATACATGGACCCGGTTCTGAAATTCAAACCCACCAAATCCAGAGCTATACCTGTAGCTCACAGATGAATATAATTTTTATGTGGAAGCTAGCTGTGGTGGCATAAACAAGACAGAGAGCCTAACACACAACCTATGAAAAGCCGACACTCTCAAAGATAGTAGCCTACACGTACCAATTATATATATATTTTTGTAGCAGTAGTGTACATAGTCCAGGAAAAGAAAAAAAAAAACTATATATATATCTGATATATATATATATATATGATTACATGATTACACAGGTAGTGTTCAAAGATCTCCTGGCTTGAAAATTCCTTCCTGCCTGAAGCCATATCACTTGACTATCATCATCCAAAAAAACTGTTTTTGCTCTTTTTTTAGCACTTAGCGCTGGAAGTGAAAAGGCTCAGAGGCTGAGAGCAGATTGTCCTTCAGTCACGAGTGAGGACTCTATTTGAGCCTTTCACCGGACAGCCGCTTCAGAGCCTGCTATACTGCACAGGTAGTCCGGCACAGGTGTGACTCCTTTCCTGCCTGACACCATACAGAGGACTGTGTCCAGGGTGGTCCAACATGGTCAGCCAGTCTTACAGCTTTTCTTCTTGTGCTTCAGAAAGGACTTGTTTGTGGTGCAACATCCAAATGCAAAGGTAAACAAATGTGTCTAGCTAGAATTATAATGATATACTGAACCAGTTCGGCGGCTTAGTTCTGCTTGACCACACCTAACTTTTTTTTCTTCGTTACAGTTTAGCTATACCAAGTCATACACATGTGCAAGGTGAGCAGGTGTTCTGGGACAGCACAGGCACATCATTCTCTGCCTATTACAGCACCTAATGTGAAATTTAAAAGACACTTAGTGATTCAGAAATGAGAGGTGTGACAGGAGCCCAGATATGTGGCTTTGGTTGGGGTCTGTATGGAGGATCCTTCTGTGATCGGACTCCTGGCTGCCAGGCTGTCTACATCCGCAGCATAGAAAATCCGTTTTGTTTTTTTTCCCTTTCCTCTGTCTTCAGAGAAAGAGGGGACAGATGACAGCCTTTGATCAATAAGCTGCTAGCAGGAGGAACAGTGGCTTCATCTTTTTTCTTCTTCTTTCTTTCCCTATTACCTTTGTTCTCTTTCCTGTCCACAAGTTGAACTGCCAGGTCTCCTGGCAGCGGATCCTCCCCGAGCAGCTTACAGCTAGCTATGTGGGACACACTGCTTTTTCTGACTTTTTTTGTCTCCCCTACGGAGATTAAATAAATCTATCCTAAGCAGACGTTTCGTTTCACATTAGCTGTTTAAAACGTCCCTCTCTCATATTCCTCACTGCCGTGTGAAACTGTGATGACCTTTACCTCTATCTCCTTCTTGCAGTTTGAGTAAGCTGCCATTCCGGATCAAGAAATCACTTAGCTTGGCTGTTCTTCTTCTGTATTTAGGTCATAGTGAAACTGAAAAAGATACCACTTGGGGGCGGGGGTGGGGGGTTTGACGGTGACCCTCTCTATTCATAGCATAAATGGTCTTCATTTGGTCTTCTTCAAATGTGTGAAGGGCGAGACTCCTTTGAGCTGATGCTGCTCTTTCAAGGAAAAAAGTTATCACAGACAGCACACACTTTAAAAATGGTTTAATTTTAAATTGGCTTACACACCAAAGAGATACCTTTAAAAGCAGAGTAGTAGCACATCACCCTGCATGGTAGAACACAAGCTGTTTATCAGTATTATTGCTTAATGTGTCAGAGATTAAGTGAACTGCCTAACTATAAACGAGAAATTGTACATATATTTAAATTTTTTTTCCTTCATTCTGTTTTTTCAATGTATGACGGTATTGATTTGTTGCCACTAGAGGGCACCAAAGAGCTCCCACCGTTCATACGTGGTGAATAGTTAAACAGCAACATATCTAGAAAAAGAAAAAAAAAAAGACTTGGAATGGAAATGTTACATATTTAGTTATTTTCCCCTCTTGGTTGTTGTTGTTGATGTAATGGCAAGGGGCTTTTCATTCCGGCATTGTCCGCTCCCCAATAACTCGGCAGGAAAGCTGGGTAATCCAGACCGCAGGAAGCCAACAGCCAGCGAGCGAGCAGGAGGGGCCAGAGTGGCCCACAAAGACCTTTGTATTCTTGTTCTTGGGCTGAGAGCAAAACAGAGATGTGGCTTCAATGAGGCCTTTGTTGGCGAGGACTGAGAAGCAGCACAAGAAACCGTGAGCACTGACTGACAGTAATACCTGCTCCCCTCTCGCGTGCCCCCCCCCCCACCTCGCCTGAAATACCTCAGTCATGCACAGGACACAATGTCCACAAACGCTGCCTCTGTCCCCTGCTCTCTCCCTCTCTTTCTACCTTTGTGTTGAAACAACTGGGGCATTTTCTCTGTTTTCTAACCTTTTTGGTATGGGGGGGGGGGGTCGCTGGTCTCAGCTTACCTGTGAACAGCCCATCGGCTGGGTCTCTGGGAAGCAGACAGACTGCCAAAGGAAAGGGGGGCAGAGGGTGGATGAGGGCTCTTTTTCTGTCAGCCTATCGAACCGTAAAGATATTTTGTATTCGCAAACCGTTTCAAAGACTTTAGGCTGGTCTGGGCAGCATGAGTCGAGGGGCCTAGAGACAGGATTGGGGGCGGGGGGGTTCTTGGAACTAAAAGCAGCTGCTCTCTCCAGGATGGACATCTGGACACCTAGGAAGTGTGTGCCCGGTTGTGTCTGGCATTTTCATTTCCATCTACATTACGAATGTTCAGAAAATGATTAGACAGTCGTGGACAGCAAAACAGACTGTGGCGTTTAAGTGAATATGACATATGGACAAATATGACAGAGGTAGGCCTGTTTTCAAAACTCAGTGTCGTAGCTAATTTCCATTTATTTGTTTACTTATTTATTTAGTCTGGGTTGTAGCACAGTAATGCGATCTAATCGAAAGGTGTTTGAAAACGCAAGGATCTCAGAAAGAATATTCTGCAGCTCATCAGTGCTGTTAGCTGTGTTGTAGCGTGGAGCCAGCAGTAAATTTCACAATCTAGCGTGGCTAATTCTGTTCACTAAACCCCCTTCACAATGCATGACTAAATCGAAAAAAGAAAGGAAGCGGCATCGCAAGAGATGCTGTGACACAGTTCTCCCTAGGTTTTGCGTGTGTTTGCGGCCCCCGCGGCTGCGCAGCCCATGGGAGACGTGGGGCTCTCGTCACAAGAGGGCAGGTGCTTGACCAAGGCTGCAGCTAATTGGACGAAACCGAAGTTTTGTCACGCTCTCTCAAAGTATTTCTGACTTACAAGGAATGATAAATCATGACAGGTGATTCTCAGACAAAAGCAGTTGTTGGTAGTGCTAGGGATGGGGCATGTTGGAAGGGGGGGGGGGGCATATTGATCCAGCCCAGTGATCGATGGGCTTTGCGCCTTCGTTTTAATGAGACTCCTCGCATCGTTAGCGTTGTGGGCGTTGTGGGTGTTGTTTTGGCTAGATACACGTTTCACCCCAAAGCAATAATAAAAATTGATGTGGAATACAGGTTTTAGTCTGGTCAGCAATTTGTTTGGTTCATTATCTAAAAAATCATTACAAAATTAAAAAATGCTACATCCCAGAATAAATGTGAAAAGCCCTTCTTTATGAATACGAGTCTGGTACTTTGTACTAGTAATGTTTGTAGGTTTGTTACATGAGAACTGCAGCATTCAGATCATATGGCCATCATTACATAAACAGGTATAAATAGAAACTAAGAAGAAACGAACGTGACCCTAAGACAAGTGCCTCTCTGAAAGGATGAACAGAGAGCCTTATCTGCTGCAGCCCTGCGTACAGATGCAGATTATGGTCCTCCCAAACAGAGGCATGGGGATTGAGACGAGGGCTGCAGAGTAGCAGAGCATCTTATTAAGCTTTATGCTGAGTTGCTTTGTTGTTGACTAGTAGATTATCTTTGGATTTTGTTTTCTACACTGATGGTTGAAGATTCTCAGTTTATCTGCTAGGCTAATTAGAACAAACAGTCGTTGATATTCGTTTCCACGCAGATCTTGGCAATTACTCAGATCTGCTTACCTCCCTATGTGTCAATAATGAATATGAGAACTTGGATCTATTCACCGATGAAAAGTCAAAATACCTAAGCCCAAGGAGAAATGACTGCTAATGAAGTCCATTTCCATGCACGTGTCTGTGTTCTGGTTTATAAAACTCTCCTTTGGTTAGGGAGGCACCTTTTTCTGTTTGACGTGGGCTCAGATGTCTCATCTAAAGAATCTCCGTGTCATCTATTGCCTGTGGGAATTCAGATGAATAGCTTAAGATTCAACAAGCGGAGCATCTGAATGGGGGGTGTTTCTTGCGCAGTCAAAATAAAACCCTTGTTCTCTGCGGAGGAAGTTAAAAAGAATAATGAGATACAAATTTGTTACTACTTGTGAGCCCAGGAAAGTTGAATCATACATATTCAGATGCTTAATTATTCATGTTGTTTTGAGTTCTAACTTCTGCACTGCCTGCAACATGCCCTAAATAATAGTGTTTCTTTCCTCTGGCAATAAAGAGCATAGGGAGAGTGAAAGAGAGGAGCATTCTGTCAGAATTCCCCATCCGGCCCCTCTGGTCTGTCAGAGTGCTGACTGAACACATCCTCGGGGCAGGCATGGAGCAGAACGGTCCCCCAAAGCGACTGAGAGACCTCGCATCTCTGCCGCCGGATGTGCACTACTCCCTGACACGCCGTTGCTGCCTTTTTCACCAAGTTTCACGCCGCGTTATGACAGCATTCATTTAATTCGTGCACAATCGCTGTTGCCTGTGGCCAGCAGGTCTGCTGTTATCATAGGAGAGTACTGCGCATATGCTGACTTTATTGATCCATCGAAGCACCTCTGCTCAGTCGTTCTGTCACTGCTGTGTTTTATGGCT
This sequence comes from Chitala chitala, assembly GCA_025773905.1. Classification (NCBI taxonomy): domain Eukaryota; kingdom Metazoa; phylum Chordata; class Actinopteri; order Osteoglossiformes; family Notopteridae; genus Chitala; species Chitala chitala. The sequence continues at coordinate 11,806 of JABJVR010048998.1, read as the reverse complement.
TTCTATTCCTATGTGATTTTCTTTAGCATCTCACGTAGGAGTCAAAGCCATTGGGTACAGAGTGGAATATCAACGAAGGCCCAATGCAATTGCGGACAGATCTGATGTTGCGGAGCACCAATGTAGACATTATTGAGCGAGAATCATTCCACGTAAAGTGCCCGATGGTACTGACCACAAATGGACATCGCAGTGAGGGTGCGAGACATGCAGGGATGATGTGATGAACAAGCCTTGTGACACAGATGCGGTAGATAGACAGCAGTTCCTGATGCAGCAGGTTTCTAAATTTTTACATAATTCTCTCTTGGGGGAATCTCTCTGTTCTCTGCTTCTCACAAGACAAAAATGGGATGATATTTTCAGCACGGAGCACAAATAAGTACTGGAGACTAGCACTGGGAAAAAGAGTGAACGAGACCAGGACGATGGCTGCTACCTTCACTCTTACGCCATCGTCATGAAAACTCAGCTCTGGCCTCGACTCCTCACCACAGTCTCACCAGGCACACTGCCAGCAGGAGGAAAAAAAAACCTCTGCATTGATGAAAAATTAATAAGCCGTAGAGCTACAAACCTCCGGATGTGAAAGTGGTTATATTGAGAAATCGTGAGCATAAGCCTTGATCCATGCAGTTGTGCACCTCCTGCTGAGTTCTGTCTAACAGACAGGAAGACCGCACTGTGGTCCCATTTGGACACTAACAGCCCAGACGCCAGTAGCTCTGCTCTGAAGCGGTCTGCCTATGTCCTCCCATCTCCCTCTGTCCCTGACTGACTGCGTCTCCTTATCAACATGCCACAGTGCTCGGAACAGGTGTACCTCCAGGGCAAGCTTTTAATTAGAGCCGTATCATTAACTCTGTCAGCACAGTGCCGCAAACGCAGCTCTAATGGCCTCATATTCGGCATTGTGAGCAAACAGGCATCTGCTGTTAAACAAGTCTTTTCCCGCTCTCCTGCTCACTGTCTTTTGAAAACCTGTTGGAGGCGGCTCCCACGGCAGATCGGTGACGTGAAGCCATGCAAGTGTTTTTGCACGTGCGTGGGCGAGCTTTTGCCGCCAGTTGCTTTTGGGGAGGTCGCTTTTGTGCTCCCGTGCTCTCCCTCCCACGTCAAATTCACACGGACGTGCACACATACTCGTGTGTTAATGCACACGCAGTCCATTGACATGCGTGTACACTTACAATCTTGTCAGTGACGTGCGTGCCTTGGGGCGCCTGCCTCCAGGAACCCTGGGTAATGCAGCTGATAATTGTCTCTGTAGCGGCCAAGGTGCTGGTGTGCTGAAACTCCAGTCCCCAACACAGGGGCTGCTGAGTCAGACTCTTTTTTTATTAACTCCACCGTATTTATTACCCACCCTACTCTTTTAATTAGACTCATCGGGAGCCGCTGATGGAATCTGAAATGCAGTTATTTTCACTTTTAGGCACTGAATCACCTTTGGGCGCTATTGCACTGTAGGTCACTGCAGCTACAGTAACAAGAGGGATAGAAAGCAGTGAGTCAGGGGTCAGCCTGGCTGTACACGTGAAACCTAATGACATAAAAAAGGTCACCGCCATTACGGAAACCGTTATGTGGAGATCTAAAAAATATATATTAATTTGAAAAATTTACCTAATTTGTCCAGCTGTGGAGGTGATTTTGTACGTGAGAGAATTAGCAATACCTCTCTAACGCCCACTGACGATGCTGTAACCCTTGATGAGTTTGCAAGTTGTGTGTTCACATGTATGACGTGTGCGTGCGCATTGCAAGCACACACAGGGAGAGGAACCTCGTGCAGAACCTCGTGTTTCCACTCCGTGCAGAAGCCATACTCTGCCAGTGAGCCTCTGTGGCTGAACGGGCGGTCTTATTAAAAACGCAAGATGAAGAGTCTGCTACGAAAATCAGCACACTCTCTCCAGTTAAAACGCATCTCCAGTGCAGCTTCGTGCTTGGGGAACGTAGAGCAGATGTAACACAACACTTGTTTCCCTTGAACAAAGCTACAGGCAGCGGCAATCAGATGGGTTTAGGGAACACGTATCCAAAATAAACACACACACTCACTATTGTGACTTGCCACAATTTGTGTCTATGCAGCAGATTCAGGGTTTGCTGTATGGTTTGTTCACTACCATCCAAATTTCACATTTACAAACAGCACTTGGAATTAACTGTAGTGCACAAAGTCAAAGAGTGCTAAATGGCAAAACAAGCTAAATTGTGGAGGTAGTTTTGTGCACGTTGCAGATCTCGTACTGCATGTGCACATTCTTCATGTACACTTTGCAAGTGAAATCAGAGCATTTGCCATTGAAAAGGTTAGAAAAGAATCTTTTTTGTTTTAATCTATTAGTATGCACTCTGCAGTCTCATCTACCGCTCACTCTGCCACCCCAGAAAAAAAGTTTAAAGTAAAGCATAATCCAATGCCCTGAAGAGTTTGACTGTTCTTGGGTACTGTGCAAAGGCACGACCCTACTGGCGTCTCCAGCGAGATGGTACCCCGATGGCAGGAGCGCATGTTTCCTCCCTGTGAGTTGTCGCATTACAGAGGGGGTGGGGACTCTCCACCATTAGTGCCAAGTGCCTTAATGGGCCAGCGGAGACTCCCAAAGTATTTTCAGCTCAGCTCGCACCACGACAGGCTGCGGCACATTAGTCTTTCTATTCCCATCCATATATCTCACTCTTATTGATATGCATTACATGCACGTACACACACACACACACACACACACACACACTTTAGCATCAGTAATAGCCTTGTGATTATCCAGCATGAAGGCCTTCCAACCTGCACAGATGGCTTTATGTGGCACAATAAATACCCTAGCCATAAATGATGTCATCCTCTCAAAGGACATTCTGCCTGTGTAATATGCATTTTATTATACCTGAACTCATTATGAAACCTAATTAAGTGCAAACTGAATTATAATCATATTTCTCTGTTTCTTTCTCACCTGTGCTCCTAAACAAAGTAAAGCATACCAAGAGCTTCCTAAATTGAAATCCATGTAAAAACTTCATTTTGTGACTGCACATAGGCAAGTGCAAACTGCAGTGAGCAAAGAGGCGAGATTATGTTTGAGATGCCTACAACAATAAAAGTCAATATGAAGAAGATGTAGTGACTGGTTACATTACATGTTGCCAATGGGGATGAAGACCTAGACAACCTGTCACCGCTGCCCCAGATCAGCTGTCTTTACATTCCCTGCAGCAAAGTGGTGCCTGTCCCAGTCGCGCCACATCAGCATTTTTCTTCCTTTGGGGGTTGGAGTGTCCAATTTTCTGCTGTGCATACAAATGGCTGTTCATTTGTCCCAAAGTTTTAAACGTAAAAAACTCAGCTCTACTGTCTCAACAACTGTGGTCACTGCTTACGTCCTACTCCTGAAGTGGCCACCTGTTTTCAGATGAAGTGCAATCCTGGAAAATCAGACCTCTCTCGGTCCCAATGATTACCGTAAATGCGTGCATTCCTAAATCCTGTCCCGTGCCATGTGTTCTTTGTCACCACACATTGTAAAATGGATGAAAGTGACCCTTTTCAGCATCCTCTCTCCCTTTCTCTCGTTGCAGGTAGGTAGTGTAGTCATTTGGATGCCAAAGGTCAGGTAGAACATGCCGCAGTTTACCTTCGCCTGCTTCTGCGGTCTCCACGGCTTCTGCCGGTTGAAGCCCAAGAAAAAGAAAGAGGAGGGGCGACAGCGGGACCAGGAGACCATGGTGTGACAGTGAAGAACGGGGACCTCAGCTAGACCTGGGAGTACTGTTCTGGAGCACTGTGTCCAGCAGGGTTTCCCCCTGGGCTGTGCTTTCAGGGGTTTGGTCTACTGGGGAGAAGAGCTGCTGTTTGACAGGCCTGCATGCTCTGTCACTGGTTCAATTTATATGCTTTCCACAACACATCTCATTCTTAGAGTCTGGCCTTATTAATGGTTGTGTTTTCTGCTCTTTGTCCAGCAGGTCTTCTCAGTGTTCTGAGGTTCATGAAAAAAAAATGGATTGATCAGGGCAGTTCAAGTTCTTCAGGGCTGAAGTCCTTCAGGTTTTGTAGTAAATTTCAATTTGCACCTAATTTACAACCATTGACATGATTTAGTGGTCAATTAATGACTCCAATACAACAATTAGGCAATAAGGTAAGACAAAATCAAATAGTCTACAGCCCTTGGAGGTGCTGGAACTGCTCACTGCTGGATTAATGTTTAAAACTATGAGCCTTTGCCGTGATTTCTGCTTTAGCTGTTGCTCTGCAATTCTAGTGCTGGACATAAAGGATGTTGTATACAATAGGCTGGCTGGTCAGGAGTCTAGAATTGTTTGGACTTAGTTACTGAGAACAGCTAACATGTTGGGGTGGCTTGTATGCTGAAGTCTGACTTTATGAACAGGCTGTATGAGATGAGCTAAGTGCTGAATCCAAAAACATAAGGAAGTAAGGGACTCTGGGAAAATCCGGGTACCTTGCTTGGCTTTGGATGGTAAAACATGCTCATTAACAGGCTGGAAAATCATTAAATCCACACATCCCCAGGGAGATGTAAATAGCCCTTGAAAATGTCAGCGCATGAAAATCCTGCCGATTTAAACTGAAATCAACCGAGAAGCAGTTTCCCCTAATCCACACCCGTAACAATAGGTGGAAACCACATTAATACAGCAGGGTTTTCATGTATTTAGTGTGCCATGAATTTTTATATATTTAGTGTGCCATTTTTAATTTTGTATGCCATATATCTAAGCAATCACTCGGATGAACCTTTTGTAAAGGAATACTTGAAGCATTACTGACCCTTCCATGCATTTTCAAGTATTAAAGTGCTATGGATGATTTTTTGACTTGGACCAGCATTAAGCGAATAGTAACATACAATAAGTAGTGCAGATATAATAGTGATCTTTAATTATTTCTTTCTCATTTTTCCCACTTCATCTGCAGGTCAGAGAAGCTTGGAACCTGCTTTGCGTACATCAATGTGATTACAGTAATTGAAAGCATCTCATCATGATGACAAGCTAGAATTCATGTAAATATTTCATAAAAGTAATTTAGCCATTTCCCCTTCAGCCTCTTGTACAACAGGCTGTCTGTCCTTCACAGCTAGCCACAGTATTACAAACCATTATTGTTTTACAGTTTCTGCATATGCGTTACACGTAGTTCACCATGGTAACCCTGTTGACCAGCAAGGTACTGCTGAGCCTGAACCACCGAGAAGGCAAGTGTGAACACACTGCATTGTGACTTACCTTTGTAATGAAGATGCTGCTACAGAGCCGTCCTGTGTGTCAGTGATGCCCCAGGCAAGTGCGAGACCGTGGGTCCCCAATGCACAAATATACACATAAAAAAAAGAAAAGCCACAAGGGGGCCCCCTGGTTATGATGGGGCCCTAGGCAACTGCCTATCTGGCATAATAGACTCTGTGCTGATTGTGCGCTTCAGTTGATTGCAACAACAGATTAATTATTTCCATCAGGGTACACCACCTAGATGGACAGTTTGTTGCATAAAGTGGTATAGCGTTTCATCACATATCTCAAACTAGGGGCATAATTACAAAGCATGTTTCCCCACTGCTTGCCAAGCAATGAGCCTGCTGTTCTGCTTAGCACATTTTATGAAGGAGCGGACTGACCGACTGAGATAACTATAAGGATTTCTTATTTAATGAGAAATGAAAAATGGGATTTGTGACCTCTGGGGATAAAAGACCAAATGGACACTAACTGTTTTATCAGAAGTATGCACTTTATAGTGCAAGGATATTTAAAGTTATGAATAAGAACTTAAATTTCCCAGCAATGAGCCTCTACTTTTAATTAATTTTAATAACACTGAAATGTCATGTTGTTAAAAACCGCAAAGCATAGAGGAATGTTTTTAATTTTTACAGCACAGCCTCATTAGCTACTGATTTTGTCTGTACTGTAGCCTAGTGCAGCTTCGTATATGCGGCAGGTTTAATCATTAATTTTAGAATAATTTCTGTATTAGACTCAAAAGACCTAATTCAATATATCAGTACTTTACAATCACAGCTAATAATACTGACGGGATATATTCATGATATGGATATTGTACTTTCGGATGCCTCTATTTTCATTCTCAGGATAATAGCATTGTTTGTAGATGTTAAGCCATGAGCAAATTATGCGTAGCTAAAAATAGGGAGACCGCAAATCCTTTATTAGCGATGCAGTGAAACCACAAAACGGGCGCTGTCAGATTTGGTTCGCTTTACAACAAAGGAGTGACGAAGACTTAGCCCGTTAAGCTTTCATTTCTCCGCGCCCCAGCTCACTCTCATTCTTCTTTCTTGGCACAGGCGCGGCGGACACTCTGCGCCTTACGTCCTGCGCAGATGAGACAGTTGCCCTTTTTTTCTAATGAAGATTAAAACGGGCTTCCTCTACTTAAGAAATTCTAATTAGCCGGGTGAGGCAGGGACACGTCAGGCGGTAACAGAAAGCCGAGAAAGACAGATTGTTTAATTGCCAACGTAATGGATGTTGTCAGCAGCACCTGTCAAATCTCTGGCGAAAACAGAGAAAAGACCATCAGGAACAAAAAAAAAAAAAACTGGGGGGGGGGGCTTATGTAATTGTTAATATATGCAGGTCTAGCGATACAAAATGGTAACATGCGATTTACGACGGATGTATGCATGGGGTGATGTGAAAAATCAAATTACATAAACAAAAGAGGTAGGCATGCTTAGAATTTGTCAGAAAACTTGATATTTGTATTCCGGTGCTCTTTCGCTTCTGCCTTAATGACTCGCACAAGCCTCCGAGTACTGTCCTGCTGTATCTGTATGCCTTTACAAACAGCCACTTGGCTCATTTTTGCCGAAAATGCTTGCATCCGGTCATCACATTTAATACATACAAACAATGATGAAAACAGGCAAATATTATGAGTCAGGAACATTATGAACACTTTGTCAATTTTTTATGTACAAATTTGTCTTCTAGTTTTCTATATATTTACGAGATAATGAGAGCGATCATGTGATTGTTGATTAGGACAATTACTTTCTTTAGGACAATGAATTTCTTCATGAATCATGTAGACATGGGTTAACATAATGAACCCACTGAAGGATTGTTGGGAAAATGGGTTTTATTATTATTATTTTTTTTTTTTACAGAATATATATGCCCATTTTCACTGGGAAGATATGTAATTGGCTTGAACTTCACCTTTATTAAGCGATAAGTGATTCCCTTCCTTTGACTTTTTTTTTGCTGAAACAACCATTGAAGTCCTCTAATGTAAAATTAAAGCACTTTAGCAGCAGCTGGTATGCTTTGCATGCAATGAAAGGCAGATCTTTCAGAAATGAAAAACAATAAATTATTGTAGCTTGTCATTTAATTGACATAGTTGAATGAAAACTGTTCACTTTCAACCCTGTGATCTCGGGTAATGGGAAGCCGCTGTTTCAAAACAAATAGCTTTAAACAAGAGATTACTAGTTAAAGCAACATTGCCGTTTCAATGTACTTCACGCCATGGCAAAACAACAAATATCATTAGGTAAAAGAGGGTGCCGCAGTGTTAATGATGGGGAAATAAATGAATAACGAAGAACAGAGCATCTGGAGATTCAGTAAGGGTCTGTTTATCCACAAAAGCAGCCATAGAGGGCTGTGTTTTTAATTACCTGACCCCAGGTCTTTGTGGATCCAGTTATTGATGAAACTTGGATTTAACTCCTTAGCTGCCATGCAGTCAATTATGACAAATTAGATGGATGATATTAGTTACTATACTAATTTATATAAAATGACAATAATCAATGGCAATCAAAAATTTTCCCTGAGCCATACATGATTACTGCAATCTATATTTTACAGCACTGAACTGCTTGTGTATTTCATTATTTTTTATTGTCCTTTTGTACTGATAATATTCGTTGTGCACTTTACACAATAACTTGTACAGAATAACTGGGAGATATCAGCCATTGAAAATTTGTCTCTTTAACAATTAACACAATATTTTGTATTTTAAAAAAAAGGTTATATTGATGTATTTTTGTATATGATTATACCGTGTTTTTATTTATTGTGGCATTGGCCAGATTTAAAAAAGCACTATAGTGTATATATACATATATTTGTGTTACAAGATTTGAAGAGAAGATTGTGTTGTCAAGCATTAGAGGCATACCTTGAGTATCCTTAAATAGTAAGATTTCTTGATTTTCTGCCGCAGGTAATTGTGTTTAAATATTGAGAACCTCTAAAGAATTTGATGTTTTATTTCAAAGCCATAGAGACGTTATAACTGCTTCAAAGAAAATCAGAAGTTCTCAAGGTGTCTTTATGAGACCACTGTATAAGTAGAAAATATGGATTTTATATTCTATTTTGGGCTGTAGTAGATTACAGCTATTCACTCTGAACACGGCAGAGTCTCAGGTCCAAACTCTTCAGGAGATATGGGTGTGGTCTAGACAAAAGGACTGTTTTAAATTAACAAACGATACTGCTAGAAGGTTGGAAAGGGCGTTAGCTGACATTATGTTTTTCATGGACTGAGAAACTAATGTCAAAAGGCTAAAGTCAAATGTCCCCCCTTCCTTTTGCTGTATAATATCTGCACATGAGGAATAACCCATGTTTAAATGGTGTTCCAGTGTATTGGGACCACCCCCAAACTCCTTGGTTTTACTATGACTATTGCACACTTACACAGAAGTGGCCTCTTTTCTTTACAAGGTATGCTTTGAATGCTCTCGCCTCATATGTAGGCATATACTAATAATAATGTAAACCGTTTTTTTTTTCAAGGAAATGTCAATTATTTGTTATTTTGTAATGAGTTTGTAATGTTTGTAGATTGAACTAAAGATATCGATGGGGGAAAAAAAAAAAAAAACTTTTCAGGTCAGTTTGTGAGTGATTTATAAGAATTTAATAATTTCCTTGGAGTGTGTCAAGGCAATCAAATTAGTGTCAGAGTGTTTAAGGCATTGACAAGTCAAAATAAGATGGTATTTCTCATGGAAAAAGAACAGTCAGCCATGTCTCTAAATTCTTGTTTGGCCAATTGAAGCATGAGGAGACACAGCCCGTAAAAACTGGTTCCCATTTTTGCAGTGGTGTCACGCACGGCGGCCCAGACAGTATTGATGAAAGAGCGAGCCACAGGCCAATCAAGGCCGCAGCTTATGCCTTTCTGGAATGAAGGACGGGCTGGAACAAGGGGAACGGATCTGCTGGGAACGCGAGCTGGCGCAAAGCGGAGCGCGTAACATCATCAGCTGCCCCATCCCAGCAGGGCCTGTCGGTAGGGGGCTGAAATAAATGAGCGGTTATGTGCAGTGCGGAAGAACAGAGGGGGCCGTGTTGGAATTCAGAGCACGTTGCCGGGCAGCAGATACCTCTGGGCCAGGGAACCTTATTAGAGTGACTTGTACACTGGCCTAAAACTCGGGATAGGCTTACAGCCGACAGCCCGATAAAAGAGTAATGTATCACAGCCTTACAATGGCACAGCAAACAGCCATTTAATCCAGGTGCAAGGCAACCCCAGCCCTCACTTGTCATAACATATAGCCTTAGATTGAGAACAAGGTTCTTTCTTGTTGACAGATGTGCTACTGGGGGAAAAAAGTCAAATTAGCCAATCTGTGCTGAAAAAAGGTTCAAAGTTTATCCTGTTTTATTTCCATGCAAATGTCCATTCTTTAAATAGGTATCTTTATGTATATTAAAAATAATACACAAATCTTTGTGCTTTGAAAGGCTCACTTTGTTTACTATACTTAATTTGTAATGTATTTAAAATAGTCATTCAGGAAAATTGTATTTATGTGTAAATTTGTATTAGCAGAATGATGTAACCAACTTTTTTTTTTTTTTTTTACTAATTTATAATGTTTATATATGTTTTCAAAAAGCCATATTGCCAATAAGCCTTTTGATGTTTTACCCTTCAGACATGCATTTCAATGTGCTGTGAATATCTTCTAAATATTTAAATTAAAGTAAAATGTTAGGCTATGCATTTTACTATTAATATGAAGAGGCCATTGCTTAATAAAGATGCATTTGCCTGTGAACTATAAATGATTGTTGTTCTGTTGATGAATGGGTCTATTTAGTCTCCTGTTGTACACAAGGGGAAGCTTTCATGGTGTTAAGTGACACTCAGTGTAAGGTTTAGATGGGAGGTTAGTATGTTACTTGTGATGGGGTGGGATGGGTGGATTTCTGAAAGACTAAGCCTTGCATTTTTACTTGAACATAAGCCTGAATGCCTATGTGTTTTTCTGCTTTAGTCATTTTAAACTGACTACTCCTGCTACCGCTGCCCTACAAAACACACACACACACACACACACACACAGAAAATTCCTCAAAGTGCACACACCTGCATAAAGTTCTCCAACACAGCCTTTTCTGTTGTTTGTAATAAACTCATATTTCTGCTTCCTGGCTAATGGCAATGCAAGTTTGCACATTTACAAAACGTTCTGGGACTGCCGTGTTCTCTTTGCAGCCATTACATCCTGATTGGCTCTTACAGCCACAGTCCGGTGAGAACAGACAGCCATATGGCCCTCTAAGTGAAGTGAATGTGAGTGGGTTTTCTGTGACAAAGAGTATTTATATAAATAAAAAGTAAACATAGCCAATATAAAGACGGTAATATAGAGTTAGTGAGTAGCATCTTACATTAATGCTACTCTGGTTACCTAGCAACTGAAGCTGGCCAGTCATTCTGGGAAACTATACTCTCACACTTCACTTCTCTCTGACATTTACGTATGCTGTGCCTCCATTAGCCACCCGCTGGTGCCCAAGTGGAACCCTTCTCACTCAGAAGGATTTTAGATGATGTGTTGAATTTTTATTATTTTCCCCAAAGTGATAGTTAACCCCAGAGATCCTAGATACTGCCAGTCACTCATTTCATCTATTCCTGCTGCAGCATTGTCTAAAGATGTTCACTACACAGGGGAACCCATCTTAGCATCAACTAAGCCAGGAAATCAGTAGAATATGACTATATACTGCATAAAGCAGAAAAACTGTCAAATTCTCTGTGCTTTCACTGCTGAAGTATACAAAGCTGTTCATAACCACTGAAAATATGTTCTCATTACATAGCAATAGTTTTGATACATTCAATAATGAACTACTGGAATATTACCTTTGCCTTTGTACCATACACTATGGAAAACACATTTAAAGCCAGGCATACTTTATCCAGAGATATCAGTACAAGCAAGTTAGTTTGTTTTTTGGCAACGGCAGATACTGTCCTCAGGCAGAATTTTGTCTGCAAAAATAAGCCCAGAGCAACTAAACTATGAATGTTGTTCCACATATGATGTGTTTTAAATGAGGTGCACCTTATACAGATTTGCGCATTAGCAGCTGAAAGAGGAAAAAAGCTGTTGTGTCAAATAAGAGCTGCGATGCTATAGTTACACCTAAGGCAATAACTGTAATATATTCAGGCCAGTGGTAAAGTGTACAGTATGGAACAGGTTTTTTGAATATTTTTTGCATTTTTTGAAAACTGTTTGACATCCCAATTTCTGTTATACTGTCAAAAATTGTGAAGTTGATGTAAAGTTGATTTTCGTTGATGCCCCTAAGCAATATGTTGAAATATTTTAATGTGCTGATTACAATTTTAATACATCTAAGGATCTTGAAAGTCATGTTATTATTCTGTCACCATCCATCCATCCATTATCTACCGCTTATCCGGGGCCGGGTCGCAGGGGCAGCAGTCTAAGAAGTGACCCCCAGACTTCCCTCTCCCCAGACA
>JABJVR010048997.1:2674-12933 GCA_025773905.1 Chitala chitala | reverse complement strand
CCTGGACACGGTCCACACACGGGCACAGCTGGCCTGTACCCTGGACACGGTCCACACACGGGCACAGCTGGCCTGTACCCTGGACACGGTCCACACACGGGCACAGCTGGCCTGTATCCTGGACATAGCTGCTTTTCACCACGGTTTTTTCAAAGTAGCAGTTCTCAGTATCTGTGCAAATCTTATGTTGTTCTATATATCAAAATGCTGCATTAACAAAACATAAAATGCAATATTGCATGTATGTGCCTTTATAGGTTAGAGAGTAGGGAACAGTGAACTTCCTAAATTTTATGTTTTTTTTCTTTCTTTTTCTAAGTCTCGTTTGGAATGTAAAGTGTTGCACAATGACTTGATGATGTCTGGGTGATTTAAACAGCATTAATGTGTGCATCTATAGCCAATTTACCCTCTCTGTTGTGACTGATGGAGTGCATTCAGTTTCCTTATCTTTCAAGGTGAAAACACCTTTCAGGAGCCTGGTTTAGCCTCTTTTTGTCTGTGTTTTTTTTATTGGTTTCTAGATGGTGCATCTGGATCCAGTAACGTTGCTTTGCGTGTGTGTTTGCTGCACACACCAGACTGGCTCCTTTTTGCTGTATCACTGTTGGCTTCACAGATCAACATTTTCATCAGTATGACAGAGCACTTCTCTGTCTGCTAATCTGTGTCGCACAACCATGGGCCAAACCCTTCGACTCACACTGCTACAGAGCGGTGTGAAAGGGAGTGCTTCACAGGGCTTTTTTATGCCTAAATTCAAATGCCAAACCGAAATGTTGCCTTCCGTTAGGCCTGAGATGCGATTTTTACCAGAAAGAGGAAGTGTACTTTCAAATAGGTGGTGTACTTTCAGCGTCCCTCTGTGATTTGCTTTACCTCCTTGTTATTCCGCCTCTTGGGGTCCGTCTGTCACATGACTTTTAGTGTATGGACTTTGACTCATGACCTTTCTGCTTAGTCACTCGGATTCTGTCTCCCAGCTGATTTTCCATGCAAGGGAGAGACTCTCGTTACCCCTGAGACAGGCAGCTGCGATCAGTTTGTTGGAATCTTTGTCACAATAACTTGCTGTGTCTGACACGTGTTGAGGAGTCCTGCGTGTTCTCGTGATAATACTCCTTATTGTGGCTGTCAGCATGTTCTGTCTATTTGACAGACTGGAGTTTCTGTTTTCATTAAATTACCTGCAATTGAACCGGCTGTTCTCTTTCTGAAGTCACTGTTTTCGGATTGCATTGATTGTGTTACTTCACTCCTTTTTTTAATTGCTTCCCCTTTCATTTTATGTCAAATTTCAATCTTTCATATTTCAACCTTTGTCCAAAGCGATCTGTCAGTCTACACTTGGCACACAGACAAGTTTAGTTTAACTTATAACAGACGTTTAGAGTAATCATTACTGGGACAGGTACTCTAGTTTGTATAATTTTGTAAATTGGCGTGGGGGGGTTGGGCATCCAGGTCCCCCTGGACCACCACCCCCCCCACGGAGTTTTTTTATATGCGCACACATTTCTTTTTAATGTGTCAGGGAAACTCTTTGGTGAAAGGCGCTATATATAAATAAATTTGATTGTTAGAATTGACTGACATTCCTAAAGCATTGTCAGAGGAACGACAGATTTATGTTTTTAATTTTTTACATAATGTTTTCCAGAGTTTGACGAGTGAAGCTCCTAATCACACTAGTATTGATGGTAAAGAGATGTCTGAAATAAACTGACTGCTGTTTGAAACCTTTACAGAGTTGGCAAGCAGGGGCCTTGGGATTCCCTGATACATTATTATTTTTCTGTTGCAGCTTGCAGTCATGTTAAAACTTTGGTTTAAAGACTTGGTGAATTTACTGGAATATTTGCTAGTTTATTTTATGATTAATCATCAGTTTGAGTTCTTCTGTCAGCTGCTGTCTTGCAAAGGGTACTTCCACAGACCAGCCCATTCAGTTTTGGAGTGTGTTTCTTGTGCTAATTTTGATGTTCATGGGTTAGTTAAAATCACGGCTTTCACAGAAGACATATTTTGTTGCTTGAGTCACTTTTCAAACTAAATTATTTTTGCCGGTGAAATTCCGAGATGACACACTCTGTTTTCCTTAATACCTCATAGTGATATAAATAAATGTACATTAAAGACATGTTTTACTTATTTCTTAATGTAATGCTACAGAACTGAGAAGCATGAAGACTTTTTGGGTTTGTCTCTTTTTTTCTCCCAGGATTGCCCCCAGGTTCTTCCCTCCACACAGATTTATATTCCCGTGAGAGTGACCACGCCCATTACGCTGGTGGCTCGTAACCTCCCACAACCACAGTCTGGCCAGCGCAACTACGAATGCATCTTCCACATCCAGGGCGTGGTGCACAGTGTCACAGCGCTGCGCTTCAACAGCACCAGCATCCAGTGCCAGAAGACCATGGTGAGACAGCACGCGGTCTGCTCCAGTCACTGTAGTTGCACTTAATGACCACATGCAGTTACTGTGGTCCAGTCAGTGTGGACATGCAGTTACTGTGGTCCAGTCAGCGTGGACATGCAGTTGCTGTGGTCCAGTCAGCGTGGACATGCAGTTGCTGTGGTCCAATCAGTGTGGACATGCACTTAATGTGTCCCAGTCAGTGTGGACATGCACTTAATGTGTCCCAGTCAGTGTGGACATGCAGTTACTGTGGTCCAGTCAGTGTGAACATGCAGTTACTGTGGTCCAGTCAGCGTGGACATGCAGTTACTGTGGTCCAGTCAGCGTGGACATGCAGTTACTGTGGCCCAGTCAGCGTGGACATGCAGTTACTGTGGCCCAGTCAGTGTGGACATGCACTTAATGTGGCCCAGTCAGTGTGGACATGCAGTTACTGTGGTCCAGTCAGTGTGAACATGCAGTTACTGTGGCCCAGTCAGCGTGGACATGCACTTAATGTGGCCCAGTCAGTGTGGACATGCAATTAATGTAGTCCAGTCAGTGTGAACATGGGTTCCTAGTTGTCCAATCAGTGTCGGCATGCCTTTAGTGCAATGTTGATAGACGCAGGTCTTGCCAGAGATGCCTTAGTGGCTGACAGTTTCTGCAGCCCTCTGTAAGTGTTCCTGGACGATGGCTCCCATGGTGTGTTATTACATGATGCAATGTCCAAATTGGAGAACTGCTGGTTACGGTAGAACTCATTGGCCTATTGATAGACCTTGTAAAGATCTGGAATGTGTGGTATGTCAGGCTGATTGGATGTGTGCAGTGTCTGTCCCTGTACCTGGTTATAAGGGCTGCCATCCCACTGGCCATTTATGTGTTTCTCCTGGACACAGCTGCACACTGAATGTGATGTTTTCATCTGACTCCAGCTTCTTCAAACTAGCAGCCCAAGGCCTTTGAAGCTCCATGTAAGAAGTCTGACCTTGTGTTGCTCAGGTTCAGAGGACCAGTTCAGCTGTGTGTTTTTTGGGTTTAAACGGTGTTTCACTGGCTCTCTGTGATGCACCCCCCCCCCCCACACACACACACACACACACACACACACACACGCCCCCCTTCCCCAGTCATCCTTTCACTCCCTCAGAGGTTCCTCACACACGAGGACCTGTGATCTGACTGCACGCGTAATCCTGCTTTCTCTGTACATTTCATCCTCCTTTATTATTTCTTTCCAAATCTTTTTTTTTTTTGCTCACCCAGGGATATAAGATTAGCCATTTGTCATATAGAAATACGATAGCACATCCATTCAGAAGATTAAATAGTCATTTGCAGCAGCATCTGTGAGTATGGACTGCGTGGAGAGTTACGTGTCAATCGCAGGTGCTCGGCATAATTACCCGGGCCAGATAGAACACTCAGCTGTATGCTGCTGTACGCTGCTCGCTGATCATCACGCCAGCATGCCTGCCTCATCTGCTGACGGCGAGCTACGAGGAGGCCGGTATTATCGATGGCCATCGTAACGTGCCCTCGAACCGCTGAATGCCTCTAAAATGAAGCCAATTACACAGTGACAGCGCTGTCTGGCTACAAGGAGCCTTTATCGACAGTTACCGTTTCCAGTCCTGTTAAATTAGATGCTTTGTGTCTAGGCTGACCTGAACCTGCATCAGACACAAGTAACACGGTATTGTCATAAGGTGCTTTTTTTGAAGCACTTTGCTCTGTTAAACAGAACGCTAAAGCACTGAATTAGATAAATATTACAGCACAGATGCCCTCTGCAGTACATTGTGTGTGTGCAGTATTTCACCATTAATCACGCTGTGTTTTGTGCTATGCAGCAGTGTGTTTTGTAGTACACAGTCTATGTCCCAGAGGAGCGGGACTGCAATCTCACATTTCTCCTGGCTTGTAAAGACGGTTGATCTACACGTCAGTGAAATGTCACAGTGCTTCCCTGACCAAAAACTTTCCTCCTCCTGATTTACATTGTTACTGATTTCTTGTTACACTTGTTTCAGATCAGACTAAACATAATTGCATAAATTGAACAAATATATTTAAAAAACATGTATTTAACCAACATTTATGTGTCGGACATCACACGAGTGATAATGTCGTTCTCTGTCACATGAATGAGCATGCTGGTTTTGGTCCTTATCCTCTTGTCATACTTGTAAATGTTGTTACTTCGGTCAGGTGTTATACCTCACCCGTAACACCTGTTTCTTTGACATGTAAGTTTGCTGAAATGGCTTCTCTCCCATTTAAGTGAGAGAGGAGATGGTAGGATGCTTGAACACTGTCCCAGTCTTGTTCTCACTGAACACCGCTCCTCAAAGATATGTGAAACAATGTCACTTCATCAGAGCTGAACACGTTTAACTGTGTACTGCACACTATTGTCCACAGGCTGGCGTAAGCACCTTCAGCTAACTGGACGTCCACTAATCTTCCCCTTCCAATGTATTGTCCATCACCCTGCCTGTCAAACTGCTCCGCCTCCCAGCTCTGTTTCTGTCCTGTCCCCCTCCTACACTTGGAAGAGAGACCACTGACAAGTTTGTCCCCATGTCCATCCAAACGTGTGCACTTCCATCTGTTCGTGTGTCCCCCACCTGTCTTAGCCATATTTCCCTTCACCTGTCTGTGTGCCTGTTGCCCCGTCCATCTGTTTCCATCCATCCATGCCCCCAGTGTTTGTCCATGTTCCCTTTGTCTGTCCATCTGTGTTTCCATCCATCCGTGTTTCCATCCATCCATGCCCCCAGTGTTTGTCCATGTTTCCTTTGTCTGTCCATCTGTGTTTCCATCCATCCATGCCCCCAGTATTTCTGTCCATGTTTCCTTTGTCCATCTGTGTTTCCCACATCAGTTCAAGTCTCTTCCCACTGTCCATTTCTCTCCCAGCCCCCACTAAAGTTTGCCTTTCCTTTCCTCAGCTTGCTTCATGCTTGTCTGGGCTCCCAGG
Source organism: Chitala chitala (assembly GCA_025773905.1). Classification (NCBI taxonomy): domain Eukaryota; kingdom Metazoa; phylum Chordata; class Actinopteri; order Osteoglossiformes; family Notopteridae; genus Chitala; species Chitala chitala. Next base: position 7,546 of record JABJVR010048997.1, on the reverse strand, counting down.
ATGGACAGAGATGTGGTCGGGTTGTTTCTTCACCAGGCTGCAATTCATCATCATTTTATCAGTGTTCCCTTTAATGGGATCCCATCAAACATCCCCGATATTCTTCGTGTTTAAAAACAGCTGCTGCTAAGATAGATATAGAAGATTTCAAACAACCTCCCACCATCTCTCACACATGCACATGCACACACACACACCAATTTTATTTGCAGGTGAAGGAAAATGGATGATTGAAGAGACTAACGGTTTCAGTATAAAGGTAATGGTGTAGAGCTAGTCAGGGGGGCAAGATGAGAAGTTAGGGGGGTGAGCCAAGGTCACCACACCCCCCACTCACAGCATTCATATTGGGACCGTCTACCCAATATGACCCAGAGTACTGCATGTTGTTCAAGTTAAACTATCTTAATCATTATACACACACAGACATGAATGTGCAAGGAGTATTTTTTCTGAAGTTAGAAAACTTGATTATATATATATATATATATTCTTTACATTTTTCAGTCGTACTTATATTTTTTAGGTTTATGGGATATTGCTCCAGACAAGTTTTTAAATATAGTCCAAAAACATTTGAGGTTACCACCCAAATAGTAACGAACAAGCATTAGTAATCCTCCGAGTACTGCCGAGTCGTTACGATCACACCCGATTAGATACACCAGAATGCACCTGCTACAGTACAGGTCATCGGCTATTTTTGACGTGATTACAATCCCAGTGAATGGGGTTATTGTCGGTAGCATTAGTGTACAAAGTAATCGAGAGACATCTGTATCAACTGTGATGTGTGGCTAAAGCAGTGGACTGTGACAGATCATTAGCTATTTGATATGGACCCTTCCTGGTACATTCTTAGAATGAGTGGACCTGGATCTACAGCAGAAGTTGCAGGAGGTGGACCAGGACTGGGGTCAAAGACTTGTGGAGCAGGATCTGTGGAAGCATCAGCAGCAAGAACGACATCAGCATGAGTGGCAGAAACAGGAACAGGACCAGCAAGAGCAGAATGAATGAAAATAGGAGAAACAGGGCCAGCAAGAGCAGAGTCAATGGAACAATGGAAATAGGAGAAACAGGGCCAGCAAGAGCAGAGTCAATGGAAATAGGATGAACAGGACTAGCAAAAGAAGTGTCAATGGAAATGGAAACAATGGGAGGGACATCAAAAGGAAAGTGGTAGTGGGGTCAATAGATATGGGAGAGCAGGAGGATCGGAACAGGACAGGAGCGGTGTCACTTCACTGGGAACAGGACAGGAGCGGTCCTTTCTCCCCTTTCCTGTCTGCTCTCCTCTGACCTCAATCCCTTCTCCCCTTTCCTGTCTGCTCTCCTCTCACCTCAATCCCTTCTCCCCTTTCCCGTCTGCTCTCCTCTCACCTCAATCCCTTCTCCCCTTTCCTGTCTGCTCTCCTCTGACCTCAGTCTCTTCTCCCCTTTCCTATCTACTCTCCTCTCCCCCCACTTTCCTTATTCTTCTTTTTACAGTTTTTCTTCGTTCTATAGAAATTGCCCTTCCTGCCTCTTGTCTCTGCGGCTTGACAGATGATGGGCTGTTCTGGACCTGTATGCTGTACCAACTAAATAAAAATTAATTGCAGCCAAACTATCAGCATATGGCAGCCCCCCCAATTTGCACATGAAAAAGACACCTCTCATCAGGTTTATGTAAATTTCCCCTGTGATTCCAACTCTAATTAGCTGGATCATGCACAAAATTAAAAGATGACAAGTTGTCAGAAGGAGTTATGTGGTGGCAGAGCACTCCTTTCCTCCTTTTCACTGCACTCTGGTCAGGTTTTATAGCACAATATTCAACTGCAGCAGGTGTTTTACTTCTTTTAATTAATAATCTTTTAAGTGTGTTACACACTAAAGTGGAACTGTTTTATTGTGTATCAGTGTGTTACAAAATGAAAATGGCACCTTTGTGACTGTCATGAAACTGCTTCAAATCCACGTGTAATTCAGCCTGTTTCATATCTGTCAAGGACGTGCAGTTTTTCTCGTGGTTTACTAGTGAACATTACACCATTGTGATGTGTTTATTCCACCAACGCCTGAGTTTAATGAGGACACACAGTTCATGCGCTGACTACTGGCAAGGTAGGTGGAATGGCCACACACCAGGGTGAGACGTACTGGAATGGCCACACACCAGGGTGAGACGTACTAGAATGGCCACACACCAGGGTGAGACGTACTGGAATGGCCACACACCAGGGTGAGACGTACTGGAATGGCCACACACCAGGGTGAGACGTACTGGAATGGCCACACACCAGGGTGAGACGTACTAGAATTCTATACATATACTTTTCGCAAGTGTAAAATGTTTGTTTTTTTCGTAATATGAATTATAAATAAGCCATTAATATGAAGGTATTGTTTTCACACACGCACGCATACACACACACACACACACACACACACACACACACACACACCCAATACTATACTGAAATAGTGCACTCCTGAATGCCATTGGAAAGATGTCCCTGGTGGCTAGGGAACTCCAAAGCAGTCACAATTACATAAGTTCAGCTGTTGACAAGTTTTTGCAAAGTCACCTAACTAGTTGGAGAATGTCAGCACTGCCCCAAGCTTCAGTGGATTCGGTGTGTCTGTTACCTACATTACAGTTGTCCCTCGGACCAACACTTACCTAGGTGTGTGGGTGGCTGACCCAGACCACTGAGGGTGGTGGCTGACCCAGAGCACTGAGACTCGTGCAGACTTTCTGCTTGCATGCATTTGCAAGAATAATTTCTTGGTTTGTGAGGTATTTGAACTTGTGGACTAATTTTGACTAGTTTAATTATTTATTTGTTTACTTTGTTTACTTACTAATACCTGTACACAGGCACATTTTCCATAACATAAGCAAGTGAAGTGTAAGGTGTAATTGAAGCGTGAAGTGTAACCTAATTGTCTTCATTTCATATAGTTAGGATGAATGTCTTTATTTCACGTTGTCTGTTTTTTGTGGCGAGTTTGTAAAGGTGGTTATCTTTAGTAGCTGCAGTGTGATTGGCTGCTGGTTAGTAAGCTGCAGTGTGATTGGCTGATGTTGGCTGTTTGGACGTCACATGGAGGGGATCTGCTCACATGTCTCACCTGAGCTAACCCCAAAGTGGATGGATGACCATGCATCCAATGCCCACCCACCTGAACAGCACCGTTCTTCTATCAGTCAGGTTTACTCTTTCCAGGAGTCTTTCTCTTCAGCTTAATGTAATTTGGGTTGCCTGGGAGAGGCTCCAGCTCCCCCCCACCCTGCAAACCTTCCAAGGATGGAATAGGATGGATGCATGCTTAAAGAAGTGAATATCTTTTGGATATCCAGGAGTTCTGCTGGTTTCTGTGCCCAGTGTATCCCACCGTATCCAAAGGAATACAGACCACATCTTCACTGCAGCCAGCCATTTATCTGTAAGAGACCACAAGATGGGGTGCCTGTCTTCTGTCCAGCTGGTAGTGTGTGGAGTAAGAGAGGAACCTTGTGGAGTACAAATATCTGTAGAGCTAACCAGCCTCCCTCTCAGTAAACATGGAAGGGGGCTCCAAATTAGTTGTGTCAGAAAACTAGTTGAAATTGCCAGTTGTACTTGCACTGCGTTTTTGTATGCTTAAGTTTCACTGTATGTTTCATGAGTACATGAAGGGCCTCCACTTTTCACTTTTCATCTCCTGCTGCCGCCGCCCTCACTCCGCCTTTGCTCCGCCTTGTCTCCCGCCGTCTCCGTCGCTCCAGCTCGTCTGCTGCTGTGGCTCTTTCCAGTTTTTTTCCTGATGCCAATGTGTGTTGTCTGCTGTGTATCGCTTGCTATCGATAAGCTGTTTGCCTTTTGTCCTCTTCATGTTGAGTCAAATGTTGGGTTTTCACTTTTGAATAAGAATCCCCCCCCCCCAGTGCATGGATGATTTAAGTGTTCAGTGATTGGTCTACACTGCGAACAGCCCACATTGTCTGGAGTTTAGATTTGGAATTGAACAGTTCTTGCATCTCAGTTAGTCTTTTTTTCATCACTTCCAGTTTGTACCTTCTGAGCTCTTGGTTTTTCTGTTGAACTGTCCTCCACTCCCATCGCAGTTGTGATGTCCCATTCTCTCTTTAATCAGTTATTTCATCAGTATAGTTCAAGTCTCGGATGTTTTTTTATAATGGTAGAAAGGGAGAATTTATCACAGAGGACATTATGAATCCACAGACATTGTCATAATGACAGATGAAAATATGGTGAAGATTTTAGGCTGTCACAGTGATGGATTTCAGTTCTGTAATCATTGTCTGGTCTTCACCATGAGGCTGTAGCTTTGTGCGTGCGTGCGCGCGCATGTGTCTCTGGGGTTTAGGCACAAAATAAAGATCAAAGGAACCATAGTTTTCTGACAGAGAAGTTGGTAAACTTGTTGTTTTGGTCATGTTCACTGGTCTTCCCTAGAACAAGTCAGGCATGTGACAGAAGAGCTTCCTGGATGGTTGACATGTTTGAAATACCCTGAGTTGGAAATTGTGACTTATTCTGGTATCCCAGGTCTCACTTGTCGGTGCTGTGTAGCACAGAAGGTGTCTGCATTCCAGACCTCCTCTTTGGCCAAATGCATTTAATTCTGCTGTTAGAGACACCTTCATGATTTTCCCACTAATTGCATCGTAAACCTTTTGTTTCTGCAGTATGACTACGAAGGCAATGACATCAGCGACCTGCCTGTGGACCTGTCAGTAGTGTGGAACGGAAACTTCGTCATTGACAACCCCTACAACATTCAAGGTAAGTGTGCCGCAATGGCACTGCTCTGAGCACCACAGTGAGCCCCACTGTCACGCCCTGCTCTGAGCACCACAGTGAGCCCCACTGTCACGCC
>JABJVR010048996.1:0-22989 GCA_025773905.1 Chitala chitala | reverse complement strand
CCCCCCCACCCCCCTCAGTGGAGGAGGAACATCAATCAAGCTGTCGCGACTTGCAAAGCACCCACAATCAGATGAAATGCTTTGGGGAGAGCAAACCCCAGGACAAACAAAGGCTCCCGCTGGGGGAGTGCTGCCCAGCACATGCATGCTGACACGCACACACACACACACACACACACACACACACACACATTCAAAGATATGTATGTTTTACCTCACATCTAATTATTTAACAAATGTTTCTTTTCAATGTAAGCTCAGCCTGTAGAGAAACAGAGCCACAGACAGACTGCACACACACACACACACACACACACACACACACACAAACACAGACACTGCTTCACACACACTGCCTCTAGTTGCCCTGTCCGTTTGCACTTTCCAGTGCATTCACCCCCTGCTTCATCTGGCTGTTATCTCACCCTAGCAGGTAGGGCTACGGGTCCGTCCCATGCTTCTCAGAGCGATGGAGATGAGGTTTTGCAGGTGAAAGGCGTGCCCCAGACAGGAGCAGGTTCAGTCTCTGCTCTCTGCTTCGTGTTTAAACATCCAAATCAGAAGGGAAGGTTTCTGCACTGTGGTGTATCTCACTTAATCCTCTCCCACTGACGTGTCGCTCAGGGCTCAAAGAACAGCTCTTAAAAGACTTTTTGCACAAAATATTCCTTATAAAAGATCATTGTTTAAATATCAATAATATAAAAAAACATTTGTAGATATACACAGCATATTCTTTTATCAAGAACATTTTGTGTTTCCTAAATATTTATTTAAACGTGGTGGATTACAGCTACCATACGACCCCAGACATATCAGAAGGGCATCAGCGGCTGTAGACTTCAGAATTTAAGCTTAATCATGAGGTCATATACACACATCTCTAACTATTTCATTTTTTGTTGGCCCTAGTGCTAGAATCTAGGCAGGTTTTCTTCTTACTTACCAGATTCTATTTTCTATGTCTCAAAGTAGCAAGTGTATAGATAATCATAGATGTTTTGACAAGATAGAACACTACAGAGAATGTCTGTCCTTGAATATGATCTATATGGCAGCCAACACAGCCAGACATTAACTTCACCTGGCTAATAACCATAAATTCAGGGTGATATAGAAGACATTAAGATTTTACTTCTAGATTCTAGACAAGGAGACCTCCATAAAACCTTTTGTCCTGATTGTCAGTGGGTTTGAAACTTATATTCTGTTAAAGCATGTGATATCTGTATGTTAGATGTTTGAGACTGTTATGACAGTGGTGATGTAGAGGGGAAATGTATGCAGCTTAGCTGCTTTAGACGTGCTTCTCTTGTGATCACATGGAAAGAAAAGCAAATACACTCGACACCATTAAAAATGTGAATTTATTACAAACGGACTTTGTCACATAACAACCAAGCTGTTAAATGTGTTTGTAAAGCTGTTGTCTTTTGTACATGTCATATTTATGATAAATCTGACTTTGATATGGAACGGTCAATGACGTTTCTCAACCCAAGATCTCTTGGTAATGACGTGTTCTTGGAAAACCTAAAAATAAGATTATAAACGCATCTCTTTTCAAGCGTGACTTCACACACAACATGTTCCTTTGGCAGGGTCGGTGCTGCCTGTTTGGCTTCTGTTTTCTCACCTTCACGACAGAAATACAGATGACTCTTTTCTGAATAAGACGAGATAAATGTTCATGATCGTTGAGTTTCCGAGCTTCTGACCCATCACTTCAGATGAATAGGTCATATTTATTTCTTTGACATTACCCAGTTACTGTTAAATTACCTTCCTATATTTTGCAACATAATTGTACCTTGGTTATTTCTCACTGTTTCACTAACTTATAAAATTATTTATTTAATTCTCAATTTTCATATAAAGTATCCAATGCAATATGTGATTCAAAACTAATTTCTGGGTACTTTTGAAGTAACAATTAGAAATGTTTGCTCGCCTCTTAAGAAGTTCTGTTTACTCATTAGTCAAGAGTTGTGACTGAATCTGAATTTGTTCAGTTAGAAATGGGACAGAGAAGGAGGGAGGACAATTCACAAGCCCAGGGCCAGCCGGTGACGCAAGGCATGGAGCCGTACAGGGAACTATGGAAAGGCAGAGCAGAAGGATAGGCTTGCATGCTGGAGGGTGTAAGATGATGAGGCTGAGTGTAAACATGTTGGCCCCCTCTCAGGAGAGGAATGCAGCAGCCATTCATAACAGCACAGCTGGGGGTGTGCCTGCCCCCCTCTTCCTGTGCTGGTTGAATTGTTACCCAGGGGCATTGTTTGGTCAACCTTTTGTCACTTAGATAGCAGATCACCCTTTCAGTCCAGTTGCCTGGATGACTCAGACTGGTCACTAAGCTCAGTCTTTTCAGCCCAGCTGGTTGTTCAAAATCACATTGAGTTCAGTCTCTTTCAATATCGGGCCTAAGAAAAGTGCCTGTCACCATCACTGTAAATGACGATGAGCTTGAGGACATCAGGGAAAAAAAAACATTCCAAAATGGCATACAATTTCCAGGTTGTCATGATCTGATCATACAGCAGAAGCATCAAGCTAGTAAGAAATTAGCTTGATGTCAGCAGCTGGAGAAGAGCCCCCGCTCAGGCCTGCACCTCGGGTGCTCAGTGAGACCACACTCACTATTTAATGCATATATTGTGGCTCTCTCTATTGTGCAGTTTACAAGGATGGGGGATTGGAGGGTCAGAGGACTGGACTGCTAGATAAAAGATTACTCTGACTCTGGCAGCCTAACATTTTGTATCATGCAGGCAGGCAGGCAGGCAGAGGATTTCAGGGTGAAACAAACAACCGACAGCTGCACACTATCATTGAACACCCCAAATGTTTTTCTAAGATTCTAAATCAAAGCAAAACCTAAAAAACCACAGGTGTGCTTAATAGTCAGACTGTTTTGATACACCACGAGATGAAAATTACATTTAACAAAGAAAAGTTGTATTTAACAAAATCATTTTGAATACATTATTAGAAAAAATGTATGTGGGTGAATTTCATATACTGTTGAAATTGAGAAGAAGTATGATGTAATCCTCATGAGCACTTGTTTGGAGTTTATTTAGGGGTTGACAGAGGTTAGGGTTACAAAACGAAGAGGGGCTAGAGCTGGGGTTAGGGTTGGGGCAAAGAGCGGGGCTAGAGCTGGGGTTAGGGTTGGGGCAAAGAGAGGGGCTAGAGCTGGGGTTAGGGTTACAAAAAGCAGACAGGCTGGAGCCAGGGTTAGGGTTATAAAATAGAGAAGGGCTAGAGCTAGGGTTAGGGTTGGGGCAATGACAGGGAATTGAGCTAGGGTTAAGGTTACAAAGAGGATAGGGCCTAAATCTAGGGTTAGGGTTAGAGCAACGAGAGGGGCTAGAGTTCGGGTTAGAGTTACAAAAAGGACAGGGGCTGGAGCTAGGGTTAGGGTTAAGAAAAGGAGAGGAGCTGGAGCTAGGGTTGGGATTACAAAAAGGAGATGGGCTGGAGCTAGGCTTAGGGTTTGGGAAACAAGAGGGCCTGGAGCTAGGGTTAGGGTTAGAAAAAGGAAAAGGGCTGGAGCTATGGTTTGATTAGGGCAACAAGAGGGGCTGGAGCTAAGTTTAGGGTTGGCACCATAAGAAGAGCTTGAGCTACAGTTAGGGTTACAAAAAAAAAGTAGGGCTGGAACTAGGGTTAGGGTTGGGTCAATGAGAGGGGCTGGAGCTAGGGTTAGGATTACAAAAATGAAAGGTGTGGGAAGTAGGGATAGGGTGGGGCAATGAGAGGAGTTAGGGTTTAAGCAATGAGAGAGGCAGGAGATAGGGTTAGTGTTTGGGCAATGAAAGGAGCTTGAGTTAGGGTTAGGGTTAAAAAAGGAGAGGGGCTGGGGCTAGGGTTTGGGTTTGGGCAAAGAGAGGAGCTGGAGATAGGGTTAGGTTTAAAAAATAGAGGGACTGGAGCTAGGGTTCTGGTTTGGGCAATGAGAAGGGCTGGAACTAGGGTTAGGGTTACAAAAACAAAAGGGGCTGGAGCTAGGGTTCAGGTTGGGGCAATAAGAGGAGTTGGAGCTATGGTTAGGGTTGGGGCAAGAAGAAGAGCCTGAGCTACAGTTAGGGTTACAAAAAAGTGTAGGGTTGGAGCTAGGGTTAGGGTTGGGTCAATGAGAAGGGCTGGAGATAGGGTTAGGTTCAAAAAAACAAGAGGGGCTGGAGCTAGGATTAGGGTCTGGGAAAAGAGAGGGTCTAGAGTTAGGGTTAGGGTTACACAAAGGAGAGGGACTGATCCTAGGGTCCAGGTTGGGGCAACAAAAAGAGGTTTGTGCTAGGGTTATGGTCACAAAAGCACAGGGGCCGGGGCTAGGGATAGTTTTTGGAGCACTAAGAGGGCCTTGAGCTAAAGTTAGGGTTACAAAACAGAGATGGGCTGGAGCTAGGGATAGGGTTGTACCAATGAGAAGGTTTATAGCTTTGGGTAGATTTATAAAAAGGAGAGGGCTCGAGCTTGGGTTAGGGTTTGGGAAACGAAATGGACCTGGAACTAAGGTTAGGATTAGAAAAAGAAGAGGGCCTGGAGCAAGGGTTAAGGTTGGGTAAACAAGAGGAGCTGGAGCAAGGGTTAGGATTACAAAAAGGAGACGGGCTGGCGCTAGGCTTGGGAAACAAGAGGGCCTGGAGTTATAAAAACTTTGGACCATGGGAGGAAGCTGAAGAACCCAAAGAAAACCCACTAAGCATGAGGAGAACATGCAAACTTCACACACACACAGACCCAAGGCAAGAACCAACCCCTAGCCCAGAGGTGTGAGGTGACAGCACTAGCCACCACGCTGCCCTGCTGCCTGTGAATTTAAAATCACTGTTCTCAAGTTACATGTCCAATAAAAAAATAGCCTGAATGGTATTAAATTCTGACCAATTATGCACTTTCTTGATGCATACATTTATTGTACTTCTTTTCCGTATTAACAGAGAATGTGAACGCTGTAGTGTGCAGTTTCCGTCTGAAAAGTGGACTGCCCTCAAAGTGGACTTCACATGATGAAACACATCGCAAATAAAACAACAGAGACTGTTTGACATTTCTTGCTGCTGTTTATTGTAAAGTGCTCTTACATTACCAACTTGGATGCATATCCTCATTGCCAGAGAAAATCTCAAAATTTGATTTCACAGTGACAGACTCAAGTCCCTGTGGCTATGTGGCTATACCCAATGTCACAACATGAAATTAAATCAAGATAACTCGATTTTATACAGGTAAAATTTCAATTATTCAATTTTAAGTGCCACTGTAGAGCACCACAGAGCGTAGGTAAAATTTCAATTATACCATTTTAAGTGCCACCATAGAGTTCATCATAAGGTGCAACATGGGTAAGGTGTAGGTTCTGGTAGTTGTTTTTTCATAAATATTTTTAGGGGTATCAAGGAAAAGGGCAAAATATAATACTTCATGGGCTGTTTCTGTAAGAGCTCTGAAGACAGAAAACAGTTGGGCACAAGGACTGTTTCTTCTCCAGTGCCATCACTCTCATGGACAGTTAACCCATTTTTGTGTGTGTAGTAGGGTACAACAGACACCGGAGTGCAATAAGCTATGAATACAACCACTGTACCTATTACAAATCTCTCACTCACATTGCGTACATTTATACAACAGCTGAGGATAAAGCTCGCTGCAGCTGCGGATCCAATACACCGCCTCAACATTGGCTCCGGCAATCAAGGCTCCAGAGCTTTCTTTTCACCCAACACAACACACAGTAGCAGTGGCCGGCTGCCCCCCTCAAGAAGGGGCCAGGTACATATGTATAATTATAAATAGTCCATTGTTCTTGTGTTTTTAACTTAAAAAGCACACTGAGAGCCACTGAGTCAAATACCTTGTATGTTCCACATTCTTGGTAATAAAAACAATTCTGTTTTTGATTCTTTGGTGAAGTTTGTCATCCATAGGTGCTGTTTTCTCCTGTTCAGTTCAAGCTTTTGACTATGTAAAGAGAGTAGGCTGTCTTACACTGCTGTTCCATCTGCGCATGTACCCCGTCCTCATGAGATTAGCACTCACACGTAAATGCCCTCCAAGGGACCAGAAACAGAGTCAGCATCACGACCTGTGAGACTTTGCATTGCCATTTTGTCTGTTTCATTCTTTTTTCCACCTGGTTGTATCTGCATAAACTGCACTCAAAGAGTATTTAAAAATGAAAGCTCCCTGCTGACTGGTTTTGCTGCGCTGATTTGCTCACTGTGGGATTTCAACCAGCATTAACAGAAATAACGCTGGGGCCGCAACCCTGAAGAATCCAGATTTGACATCAGAGCCAGCCGTCTGCTGCAGAGATCTGATGTATTTAGTTACAAGTTGATTATGAAAATGGTCAATGGTAAATAAAATGCAATTGATTGACTGATCCACTCATTTAAGTACTGTAGGTTATATATGTGTAGGCCACAACTTTAGGAAATGTAAATGAGCCACAAGGGGGAGTTTATCGCTCATTTGTAATGGCGGACTTCGCAGTTGCAATTTCACATTTCAGGACTTGGGAACCCATGGAGAAACATGCTTTTGTGGCTTTAATGCAGCATGACAAAGCTGTGTAGAACACTACCAGAAATGTGAAAGCACATAAAAAACAACCTGAGGGCACAGAATATGCGGGGCTTCTGTACTGTTTAACGATAAGAGAGAGCGAGATAAGGGATGACTGTTTTCATGTCACCCACCCAGATCTTAGGTATGTTTGCTGTGTTTTTCAACAGCAGTAAAGTCTGGCAAAGCATAACCAAGCTTTTGTACCTTCTGTTGGTCTTAACCCCACATGAACAAAACAAAAAAAGAAAAACAAAAACAAATCTTCCAGTTATACAGAATTGATGATCTTCCATATCTTTGCATTTGTGTGACAGAAATAACATAATATTATAATATTGTAATGAAATGGTATATTGATTTGTGCCTTTGACCATGCTATTTCTTAGATTGGATGAATACCCATTCTTCCAGTTTATTGCTTCTGAGCTGCATGATCCTCTCATTCACATAAGGAAAGGCGCACACAGCCTGTGTTGTCCATTAAGAAATGCAGTGTTGAGAGAAGCAGACAGACATACAGCAGCCGCACAGCATAATGACTATATGTGGAGGCTGATTTATGGCAACACACACGTCTGCATCTTGTGCTCATCGATGACTTAATCTAGCTTTGATCTCCAGCGTTAAATCACTGAAAAATAAATGGAGATGACAGCAAAGTTAGTAGGGGATTCCCGGACCGACTGGATGATGTAGATGTGGTCAGTGTTTTGAAGTTTATTTTGTTTGTTTTGCTTTCCAGGCAACTTGTGCAGACTCGTGCACCCTTTGTCCATCTTCTGAACAGCCACAGTTAATATGATAATTCTATTTATCAGAGAACCAAACTGAGGAACCGCACTCTTTCTGATGAACACTTCTGCTGAGGACCACCAAACCCTGCAGTTCAAATCAAAACTATCCCCAGAAATGATCTCACTCAGAGTGAAACTGATATTGTCTCGCATGGGGTGAGCTGCGTAAAATTACCTCTCTCACGATTAATTCCATGAAAATCATCTCACCCATGACTACCTGTATAAAATCATCTCAGCTGGGTGAAATGATCTCACCCAGAGTAAACTCTGTGAAATCATGTATCGCATAGGGAGAAGTATGAGATATTATCCCAGGGTGAAGGGGAAATAACCTCATTCAGGGTGAGCTGTTCCAGAGTGAACTGTTTTTTTATCGCGTAGGGTGGGCGTACTGATATTATTTTACCCAGAGTTAACTCTGTAAAATCATATCTCAAGCAGGGAGAACTATAGGACGTTACCTCATCCACAGTGAAATGTGTATAATTGTTCCATCAGAGTGAGCTACGTGAGATCATCTCACCAATGGTAAACTGTGGACAAACCTGGTGGCAGGTTTTCACATTATGCTCACTTTTAACTCAAGATTAGGGGATTTTTTTCAAAAGAAGTGCACAGAGATTGTCTCAGCATGTCTGCAAGGCCCCAGCTCTGTAATTTCCTTGATCTAACGTTGTGTCTCCTCTCCTGTGCCACGTGCTTTGTTTGTTTTGCACCTACTTTAATACCCCAAGCTGCCACAATGGCTGGGTTTGCTTAGATATACTTTGATTAATATGGTGCTAATGCAAGGTTAGCAAATATCAAACGCATGTACATCTTATCGAGCGCCTGCAGTGCTTTTCTTTAGATATCCACTCATCTAAATGGGGAGCAGAAAGGACAGCGATGGGTTTAATCAAAAAAACTGTTAAACACTGAGTTTATTTTGTTGCCACCCGCAGACAGATCGTGATACTTTTCAGAACTCAAACTGGCACACACACACCGCTCATGCGGCCTCTTTGACCCTGCTATGAGCGTTTCGAGTTTAGCGTCACACTTTGGTTATGCTTCTGGAAATGCTTAGTGTGTTTACTTTTCTTTTACATGAAGTAAACTGTGGAGATGCCTAGTATGAGGAATTTACAGATGATTGTACAGTCTGATTCACTGCAGTGGTGTAAGTAGGGATGTATTTTTTTCATCTCTCACATCAACAAGAACACACATTAATGATATTGATAAGTTCTGACAGTGTGTGTCCATGCATTCTGTTTCCTATCAGTAGGGCATCAGGTAGGGCAATAGCTAATGAACCTCTGGCCCAAAGACCCTGGGTCTGAAATCCAGACAAGGCTTTTAAAAGTCTCTGCAGTTTTAATATGGACTAATATTGGCTGCCTTCTATTTAATTACTACAAATCACAGTGAACTAGTGTCTTCCTTGGATGCTGGATAATTACATGTGCTCTGGCTTTGAATGTAATTCTGATTTGTTAATGTTTTAATGCATCAACCAGTATTTTGCTTCTCTTACAGAGGATCAGTGTCCAGGTTATAATATCTAACAGTGCTCAATTTACTTGTTGTTGTCCAACCTCAGAGCAAAGCCCAGCAGTACCCATGGTGACCCCATGCCATGCTTCCAGGGAGAACTATGGCACAAACGGACTCCCCGCACCCACCTCACCCTTTTGATGTGTCCACTTTTGTCCAGCGCAGGGTCCACACACAAACTCTCGCTGTGGCCAATGTCAAGCCCTGATGGTCTGTTTTGTCCTCATGTCCTGAGCCCCTTTTGTTACTCAGCAATGTCCCCTGTTCAGATGTGAATATAGTAGCACTTTTTTACTTGGAACTTGTACACTGTACCTTTTCAGTAATCAGAAAACTTCCACGAAAGGCCACAACACAAGAAATAATGGTTAAAATACATGGTGGCATAAGAGAACAGTTACAAGTAAAAATGCAGAAAGCCTTGAGACTGTCTGCCTCTTTGACTGCTCAGACAGTACACAGCAGATGCTCATTTAAAGAACAGCCTTAACCCCACTAAAAATAAACCCATACTGATCACAGTCATGATAATACATCCACAGACACAAGCACTCAAAGCTTAGTTACATTTTCAGTACTTTGTTTAGCAATTAGCAAACAACTTTCTCACAATATACTGGTTATACAAACAGCTAACATTCCCAACAAACTGGGTGCAGCACAGACAGCACAATTCTCTGTATTTCATGTATTATCAAGGCACTTGTGGTGCTCTAAAGCAGTTTTATGGCATAACTGAATAACTATTCTGCTACCCAGGGCTAACACAATCTCATCGGGTCATGTACTTCCTCCAGACAATAGCCCTGAGCAATGAATCAATACTGTAAACCCTCTTTCTCCGAAGCTATGTATTGTCTCCTACTACTGGTGGATACAGCACCTAATCTGTATCTAACCTGTGTTCTCTGCACTCTAGCCCCACTCAAATAAGACAGTCCATTCTTTGAACTTTTCCTGAAACATTTATACTCAAAGTCAGGTGAAGATATCTTATGACTATATGCTCCTTAGTGCTAATGCTGTTGGTGTTATAATCCTTTTAGTTAACACATCTAGCCATTTATCCATTATCTAACCACAATATCACATGTTTCACTCTGAGTGAGATCTAACCACCTGGAGAATATCGCAGACAGCCTAGGGGTTAAGGCAGGGCATACCCTGGACATGCACACACACACACACACACACACACACACACACACACACTAAGGGTGATTTAGATTTCGCAGTCCACCTGAATTGCATGTCTTTGTACTGTGGGAGGAAACCAGAGCACCCAGAGGAAACCCACACATGAATGTAATTCCTGGTGGCTCAATGGCTAGAACATCAGGCCAGGATGTGGAAGTGTCACCCAGCAGCCAGATGTGTCCCTGAGTAAACCACTCAAACGCTAGCTCCCCGGGCGCCTCGTGTGGCTGCCCACTGCTCCTCCCAGGGCATGGGTTAAATGTAGAGAATCAATATTGCTGTTGCAAGTTGCTTTGGATAAAAGTGTCTGCTAAATGAATAAATGTAAATAGAGAGAACATCTGAACACAACACATGTTTGTAAAGCAAAAAACTACTGCAACATTTAAAAAAGTAAACTTGAATGTATAACTCCTTTGATTAACAGAACATATCATTTCAGTTTTGTGGCTGGATTATAGAATCACTTCTCATCAAAAATAATATTTTAGTAAAATGTTCTTTTCTTTGATCTGAGAAACCTGTCTTTAATACGTAGTACAGTAATAACAGGAGTGTAGTCAGTAAACGGGAAAGTACGGAACACTTTCATCTCAGTGTGGTCTGCTGCAGGCATGATAATTGTGTTTATGTGTTTTTTCTAGAGCACCTTGTACACTTCTACAGCTTGGCTGATGCTGTGCTTAGTTTGACTCTCATTGGTCAGAAAGTTCTGGACATCCCCCAAAAAGGATTGCTTATGGGGTGTGACACCATGCAAGGTCTTCCTCCTCCTAGATAGATCCATCTCATGGGCAGGAAGTTTCAAGTTCAAGTCCTCTTCATGCCTGCCGCTTTGTGATGTGTTGGTTGCCTCTCCAGGACGTGCCATCCTTTGCACCCAAGGTTATAGAAATACTGTTTACCGCCAAGCAGTCTCTTTATTTGTGTTTGGTGATGCATGTTTTAATCATACTAATCAGTTACAAAAACTTAGTTTGATAAAAAATCACTCAGGTGTGGATTCGTCACCCACCAAGGAGGTGGACAGTCACCAGCACTTCCAGGTGTCGAACTCGTCTCCGTCACAGAGCTGTTAGAGAGTACTCAGAGTATAACTACTGTTGTGTTTGCATTACACATACAGTATGTTACAAACTTTTGCCTACTTCATTGAGATGAAAAGCTGGATCAAGAGGTTCTTTTCTTGTACAGTGGTTATGGTAGGATGTAAATCACACATCACAGAAACTATACTACCAGTTCCCCTGGCTCAAATATTCAAAAATATTACATATAACAGATCTGGAGTGTTTGTAATAAATTATCTTGGTTCATTCTGTAATTGTTAACATTCTAATTATTTTTTCTTCCCTTAAATGTTTGCTGCATTCTGAGTTTCACAACTGCACAGACGTAATGATGTTTACATATAGCACTTCAGAGAGAACACAGAATTCAGCCGCCCTGTTTTTAATGACCAGGCAAACATTAACTGGCGTGGCATCAAAGGAGAGCCATCCCTCATGTGTTAGCTGCCTTTCATGCTTTACAATGCTTTTCATTGCTGTGTTAGTAGTACTAATACATTGGGGATTGCTGTAGATTAAAACCATCCTGAAGTGTATGAATGCGTATGTGTGCATGGGGGGGCTCAATTTGTATGTAAAATGTTGGCAACTACCACATCACATCGACAGTATTACTGTTTCCTAGCTCTTGTGAGGTATTCAGTGGTGTTTTTTAAGGACATCTCACTAACAGTATCTGAGTCTGACAGTGTTACCAATGTTCACTTTCAGGACGGGCTTCAGTGTTGTTGCTACTGTAATTTCCCACCTCAGGCCAGCACTTACTTGTGCAGTTGTACTCAGTCCTCCACAGCTCCACTCCCTATTAGTCCCAGGTGAAATCCTGAGGGTTGTGTTAGGGAACAGTGTCAGTTCCTCTCATGAGCATGGCCATTTTCACAGAGCCCAACAGGCATTCAGAGTGAAAGGGTGCAGCGCAAATGACAGAAAGAGTGCTAGGTGGATTGTGACCAAATTTCATAATAAATTGTTAGTGGAAATCCGTTGTGCAGTATGGGCTCTAGGCCTGAATTTAGGATGACGTTCAGGTGTGTTTCTGAAACATTCCCTTCCTGTCATTTAAACTGGAAGCTTCCAGGTTGTAAGTGTCTTTAATCACTAAGTTACCTGAGAGGCCCTGTGACAGAGGGGGCTGTTTAAAAGTACTCATTGAACAGAGGCTGGTGGAAGGAAGTCATGTCCCTAAAACGCACCAGTCACACAGCTGTGCCCATCCCTCAGAGACCACGGACAGGATGTGGGGGGTTTGGGGGGGGGGGGGTAACCAGCAGGTTCTCCCAGCAGTTTTACAATTCAATAGCCTTTGCTGTTCAGATGGCCATTAATTCAAAAAACAGACACTACTGGTTTGACAATGCAGCTCCACCTCCCATTAAACACCACTGTTAAATTGGCATTAGCACTTGAGTCAATGTGCTTCAGCCTGGATTCTGTGCCTTAGCTTCAAATAACTATAAGTATTCATCTGAACACCCCAGTGTGGTGCTGTGACATCCGCTACTATACTATCACACAAACAATAGGATGCCTAGGGAAGAAATTAATATTGTTTTTTTTCTGTTGTTATTCTATCACTCAGTGATTATATTGTTCAGTTTGAAGCTTTCTAATTTCCTCTTATTACTCTTCCTGATTAGAGCTTTTTTCCCTCTGAATGTTAATGGAACCTTTTAATACATGCTAATTATGTATGTCTAAAATGTGACACTAAGGTAAAGCCTTTTGTTACAAGTCTGGAGGTAGTTCAGAGCAAGCAGCCTAAAGCACATTTAATTGGCGTCTTGTTATCTACGCTATCTTGAACCTGAAAGGACTGTTCAAAGCTCTTAGCTTTTTCATTAAAATCAGGAAGTGGGAACATTTGCACTGTGAGTTCCACCCTGCTGTAAGTCAGTTCACAGGACTTCTGACTAAAAGTTGGCTGCTATTTAACAAGTGATTCACAGTCCTATGCCTATGTTGACTGTGTATTTAATGATTCCCCTGGTCTAGTAGTGACCTTTTTGGGTAAGTCTTAAAGGTGAAAGTATACATATATAAATACTCTAGGTAATTTTAATGAATAAAAATATAATGCCAAAAGTCATATAAAAGCACATTGAGAGTACTCTGACAAACAAAAACATTCTTTGATAGACATGCAGTCTTTACATTTGTTTCAACCCCATTTGAGGCCAGAGTTTATGTGGCCAAACTTCCCAAACCAGTTGGCTTTAGCTCCATATTAATAGCTCATTGCCAATAAAAAGAATAATCGATCAAAATGTTTTCATACACTGAAAAATGCAGTCAATTACATCAGCCATGGAGGAGAAACCAGATGGTAAAGCTGAGTGAGTAAGGCTTTCATCTTATAGCTGACCTCTAGAAGGTTCCATCCGTGGTGTGGTAGTCACTGATAAGAGCGCTTGTCTGTCATAACATGAAACCCATGTTTTCAGACTGCAGGGTTATTTTCTGCGGAATGTTTTGGGCAAGGGGAGGATGCAGTTGAGTGAATTTTGAGCATGCTCTTTGAGAGTGTACAGAGAATGCCCACTTTTAAGTCATGTTACAAAAACAGTGGGCTATTGTTATGTGAATAAGCACATCCCTTTGCAAAGGGGACAAGCTGACTTGCGACCTGAAATGGAAGCATGATAGAGGCAGACATGTCAGTGTTTAAGTGGTGAATTTCAATGTATTTTATAATTTTGTTTATACAGCAATGTCCAAATAACAAAACTGCATCACAAATTAAAATTTTTTTTAAGTATTTTGATTTTCATGTAATTTCATTGTTTTAAGAATACTTTATTAATCCCAGAGAGAAATTGCTTCTCTGCATTTAAACCATCCCCTGAGGGGGGTAGTGGGCAGACCGCTGAGTGTTTTGCTCGAGGGCACACCTACCTGAGGCTGAGATTTGAACCAGGAGGCTTCCTCATCCCCACCTGCTATTCTACATATTGAGCCACCATAGCTTAGCACCATAGCTCCATGCGCTGTAATACCCTAAAGATAATTTCTCGTAAAAACAAAGGTCAATAGAACATTTTTTTAAGTTATAACAAACTATTGACAGACATTCACAGAAGATAAATAAACACATTAAAGGTTGTGGATTCTTTCACCCCTCAAAGATTCATATTTGTTCAAACATTTATTTTGAAATGTATAATTTTACACCTGTATTGGGTACATTATTCATACAAATGATCATAGGCAAATAAGCACTAAAATTGTATACACTAAAAGTTGTACCTAAGGGAAATTAAGTAAACAGTTTAAACCAGAATCTTACATGTACATGCCAATTTCTTAATGAAAAGCTATACATCAAATGACAAAAAAAAAAAGCAATTGACCTGGATGCCTTTTCATGTAGGCATCTCTGAACACTTGTGTCACGTTAATTCTGGTCTTTGAATGTATGTGTAAAAGCACTGAAACACTCCATATGTTTTTGCACTAATTTCTGCTGTCATGATGACCCTCAGTGTGTTTGTCAAGGAAACGTTAAGCTGAACAGCACAGGATCCCTGGCCTGGTGAGCATTAATCTTCACGTGGAGCCATTTGCCCATGGACTTCCTCCTTTCTTACCTGGCAGGAAACTTCTCTCATGTGTTTGTTTGAGGTGTTACAGCACAGCACAATGTCCTAACCCAGGGCACAATTAAATCCCATATTTGGCCCTCCTACTGGTGATCAAAAGAAAAACACCTCTTTTACAATTCACTGCAAGGAGCGCATTAGGCTTAGCACCAGTTCCCACCCGCAACACACTCATATGTAAAAGAGACGTCAAGGACTCTAGCCCGCAGGAAATGCACACTCTTTGTGTGTGTGTGTGTGTGTGTGTGTGTGTGTGTGTGTGTGTGTGTTTGTGTGTGTGTGTGTATGCCTGCATGCATTTGGATGTGAATAGTGTTTTTAACAGACTACTACACACATTAAGCTATCAATAAAAATAAATAAAATGGTGAAACTGACCATTGCTGAAGATCTGATACTAAAAGGTTGGTGTAGCAGTATCTGTGGGTTCCTGATTACCCATATGGGAACAGTCTGGCCTTATGGCAACAGATGCACCTGTTTCCATTAGTCCCGAGAACCAAAGGTGTTTGTAGGCACTGATTTATGTGGAAACTGTGTGGCATTTGTGCCAAAAATTCTGTTATGTACTGTTAGCGCACTTTTCCACCACACCAGGTACAGAATTTTTGGTTCTTCAAAGCAGTACTAAAGTCAATGATACTACTTGTGTTTGTTTTCTAAAATGAGAAAGAGAAGTATCAGTTGTTTAGTACCAAAAAGTTTGGTATCTGGTGCAGTGGGAAAGTACGCTTTCTTACTCCACCTGCACATATGACTGTGCACATTACATGGACCCAGAAGATGGGACAGCTTGTTCTTCCAATGTGGGTATTCTGTGCCTAAGGGAAAATGAACATCTTACATGATAAACAGACTGTGCTGGTCAAGAGAGTACTTCCTAGAGACAATCCAGTTTTAAACGAAATTTCACACCTCTGTCCCATCATCCTTTAATGGCTTCCATCTGATTTCTCCATTTCACATAAACAGCTGATCCTTTTTGCAGAGATAGTGAGTGTCACCACTTTCATGGATCTTGCCGGTCTGTTTCCATTACTTGTTGGAGGCACATGGAAAAGACGTTTTGGTTTTAACTGACACCAAGTGGTTTCTTTTTACAATCTCTGCTTCTCAGTCTAAAACTTTAAGCCCAGTTTAACTTCTTCACATAAACTGCACATGTGTGCTGTGACATCAGAGGGCAGCGATGCCTGCCGTCTCTCTCCTGACCCTGTCAGTGGTAGCGAGTTTTCTGTTTGCACCGGAATGCAGCAGAGTGCCTGGCCATCTCCCTGGAGACACACATTCTCAGACCCTCTTGGCGAGGCTCAGACTGAGCTGCAAGCTGCAGGCTCCCAGAACCCCCACCTTCAGATCACTTAGACATGCAGATAGATGTTTTAAATGGCTCAGAAGCAAACCCCTGGTTAATTCTGGTACTGATCGTTTTTACACAGTGTTGTCCATGCATTGAGGAGACAATGCAGTCAGCCATGAACTGTTCGCAAAATGATGTTCCTTAGTGCAGCAGTCTCAGTCAAAGTTTTGCTGCACTTCATATACTTGTGTACATGGTATTAAGTCTTCTGCCTTTACTTTGCAGAGCTTTATTGCAGTCTGTCTCTACCTTACAGTCAAATTCAGCTCTTTGCAGATCCAGCTGTGTACTTGTTGCTGGAGTTTAGAAGGTATAAAAGCTTCAGCGTTTAGGATTACCGCGGTCTTTTTGGCAGCAAGCAGAGAAGGCCACCTGGGCCCGTGTGCGTTTTTTCCAGCGGAAAGTCCTTCGATGCAGACGTTAGCCACGGTGCGTATATATTTCTGAGAGACATGCTATCAGGCTCCGTGTGCGCGGAGCTGTGAGTGGCTTTGCTATCAGCTTCCCCGGTAGGTGTTTTCGCATATATCTGGCCCTGGCATGCTATCAGGTTCTCCCGCTGCCAGACAGCTGTGCACCTCCTCCCCCCTCCCTTCTCGACCCCTGTGAACCACGCTCTGAGGAGCATGACAAAGGAGCTTAAAGTCCTTTCTAAATCTGGGTCCCTGAGCACTCGACCAGTGCGCCCTCTGGAAGTGATGGATGCAGGACTAGCAGTTATATGCTCATGCTGCCCATTCTACCGCTCATGTTAACTTTTCTTTTTCTCCTTTCTGGCCTAATTTAGCCTTCTGTCAGGACAGCAGTCCTCCCAGTGCAATTGTAAGGTTTATAACAGGTTGGAAATGTGGACGTAATGCTGACAGCTCTAATTCTTAGCACGTGTTACTTCACATACAGAGTTGTGAGGTTGTGGGATGATTATGTTAAATAAGCAAACGCCTGCCAAAACCATTCCTAACCATTCTTATACAGTACTTAGGATACCACTTTTAAGGCACAAACTGATGTTTTTAAGTTTTTTTATAAATATATTTGTCCTAATACATCGTCGTACCCATGGCTGTTATGAACCTGACAGAAGCTCCCTGGCACCAGCGAACACAACCGATTGGTCACGCTCTATAAATCATCGCCCATGTCCCCCCAGCCAAGGATTGGGAAAAAAAACATTGGTGAGCATTGGGGAGGGGGATAATGGGGATGGGAGGAGGAAAGAAACAACTGGCAAGCGCTCCAGTGAGAAACTGGAGAATAAACAGTGTCAGCAGCTGGAAGCACTCATCACCACCGGGAGGAAGAACGGAGCACAGACCTAGCAAGGCAAGGATAACAACACAGACTTAATCATTTATACATTCATCTCGTTTACACTCTCTGCACATTATCCACACTCACCTTAAGGCCTAATTATCATACTGTTGCAAATACATTTCCTTATATTTTCTATTAACATTGCATTTCTATTCATGTGATGTTTTTACATGTCAGCCCAAGTGTCACACTTACTTTTCATGGTATTCCATGACCATATTCCATATACCTGCACAAGCATGCCTGTATTCTCTATACCTACATTAATGTAACACTTGTATGTATGTATGTACATATATATATATATATATATATATATATATGTATATATGCCACAAAATTGTATACACCTCCATTAACATAATTCAGTTGCATATACTGTACTTCTAACATAAGCATAATGTATTTACCACTTTTAACATAGCAACAATGTATATACCCCATTAACATAACAATACACCTAATTTACATAATATATACAAGATTTAGCACTGTTCTACACTGAAACAGTCTAAAGTAGCCACAAGGTGCCTCCAAAGTTAGTGATGTAACATATGGGAAGTTCTGACTACTAACATGTCCACAAGCTCACCACTAACAGCTCCAGATCCACTCTTGGAAACAATTAGCCTCAAAATCATAAATATATTTTAAGTATAGGCTTCAGATACAACTTACCCATGCACTTGTGCATTTTTAGGTACTCCTGTGGTCAGTAAAATGCAAGTCTGCATGGCAACCATGTGTCATGGATTTCTTTTTTACTTTAGATGCCGTGATGCATAGAGTAGATAATGTGGTAACAGCCTAAACAGACAACTTTAAAGTTGTGCATATTATCCATGAATCAGAAGCCAAAGTCTCATAATGACCAATGACAAAGTGCTCATCCCATTGGCAGCTGTGTTGTGGGTTTAGCGGGGGGGGAAAAGCCTGTAGGAACCACAATTAATTGGGAGGGCAGCAGTCTGGTCCTGATCACCTTCTTAGCCCCCATGGAGCTGAGAACCTTTTGCTGACTGCACTGGGAAACTGGACTGTGCTTCCATCTTCCAGAAAAATTCTAGTTTGTTGGTCATTAAACACTACATTAAAGATAATAAGAGATTCATTGTCACTATGGTCACTCACTCTTTTGTCCTTTTTTGAAATTAATTTGCAAGATAATGCATGTTGTTTTATGGACGATAAATTATTTCCTTTTTTAATGTGAAAGATGAACTCCAATTTTTTTTAATCATCTGGAACAAACAGGAACCCCATGATCAATTGAAATTGGCCTGACATAAAAAAACCTAGCAGTGCACAGGAGAACCCAGACCTTTGATTGAACTTGGAAGTATTATAATGCACTGATCATGCCTGCAATAACTTGCTGGATGGTCCTTTATTTCTGTTTGAGTAGTTCTAAAGTCTTAAGCGGGACTAAAAACAAGTCTTGGCACTTTGATTTTATGTCTGGAAACCTTTCAGTAGTAACAGTTTAATTTTCCCCACTGGCACAGATCCACAGAGCCTAGGGGCTTCAGAAGCTGTAAAGCTCCAGTCCTCTTGGCAGAAGAAGAGGGAAACGTTCAGCCCAGTGGTCAGCATCCAGTGATATGCTCCCACTACCCCATAACCTCAGGAGGGCTCCCTCCACCAAACTTGGCATAGCTGATCAGCTAAGTTCCTAGTTCAAAACACATCAGTCAGAATTTTTTTATTAAAACCTTATTTTTCAATTTTTTAAATCTGCAGTGTTGCTGATATCACAGCCATAGGAGATAAAAGGTGATTTATGGACGATTACAAGAAGATCCGTCCCTCCTGAATCTGCTTACAGCTATGGAGTGCCAGAGGTCACTCTGTCCACTCAGACATTTTTCACCCCACGTCTTCCTGCTGCACACCGGTTGGTGACATAAATGGGCCAACATGCTGCTAAATGGCAAGGCAGTCATTGGTGGACAGGATCTGAAAGGCACACATGTGCTTTTGGCCCTGAAAACACACATGGAGAAGGTCCAGAGGCACAGGAAATGAAAAATGTACATTGGAAGTGACATTCAAATGTAGAAAGCAACATGCAAGTTCAGCATTATTTGTGCCTGGAGTGTTACAGGTGTATTTTTTTGTGGTTCATAAAATCTCACCAAGCTTGAGAAAAAATTGTAACATCTCTTTACAGTATGCAAACATTTTGTGCATAAAGGGATCAAATCTACTGATTCAGAAATTTTGAGACTTTTGTACCTAAAAAACATGTACGTACATATTAAATTCAGCTTTTTCTAAACATTTCTGAAGAAAGAGGCAGTATAAATACATTTATATTATTTAGATTTTACAATTCTTAATTCACAAAAAATTTAGGACTAAAATAGCTTGAAATTCTATATTTTTTGGCTTTATAAGTGACTCCATTACAAAACCTTTATTGCTTTTAATTAACAATTTCTTTGTATTAAAAGTACTTCACCCCATTATAAAAAACCTTGCCATGACACCTTGTATGTCAGGTTCTGTGGTCTTCTAATACATCAACTCTGCTATTGTTTTTGAAGGAAACAACAGTAAAACTGATTCCTTTATACAGTACACTTTTCTTAAGTGGACATGCACTGCTTTAGCACAGGGAGAGATTTACTGCCATAATTATTGTGCAAACCTCCATTTTAAACTACTTTACAGCATGTCATTAAATATGTCTTATGGTGCCATATGGAGGCGAATGTAAATCACGTTGCATGTACACTACATTTACATATAATACCGTCTTTTCTTGCTGCTAAATAGCTCCCTACACATTGCAGTAATTTAAACAGCGTGAAGCACTGTTTCGCATCACTTCTGTGTGGCCAGATGGAAGAAGTTGCCTATGCTAGTAGCTTCTGTCCATCCTTGTCAGGAACAAAACAGAAGCGGGTGCCTGATCTGTACCGTGTTCTCCCCCAGTGCCGCCCGCGTGGGCCTTCGACGTAGCGGGCTGAATTACAGTCCACCACTAGCCAAGCCCCCTTTGGACATGCGCCAGCATGCAGATCAGGAACCTGTCCTCTGAAGTAGGTTAGCACTGCTCTACCTGTAATTATCACTTCAGTGATTATAGTTTCATTTTCTGCCCTTTAATGCACGTGCAGGTTGTGGTATGAGAAAAAGGCTTTGTTTTATTGCTGGAAATGACCTGAAGTAGCACCCTGCTAATGAGGTACTTGAACTAAATGGGAACGTCTGAAATGGACAGCTTTGTGTAACATGCAGTACGTACTGAATACAGTTAATATGTATATTGTGGATAAACACTGTGTGTGTGTGTGTGTGTGTGTGTGTGTGTGTGCATCTGTTAAAAATGTCCAAAGTGCAAAATAGAGAGGAAAAAGAGACTAATACCACATACACCAGGACCTGTGATGGCATAATAGCGGCACATTATTTTCATGTGCCTAAGATAAAATTCTGACTTCTTGCTCTTTGTTACACCTGAATGGGGAATGTGCAAATCAAGCTCTCATCACGAGAAGACAGCAGTGACCTATAATATCTCTGAATGAGCAATGTCTGAATCTGAAATTGTAATTCAGTCTCTACTTCAGCATCACTAGCTAACTCCATAACCTTGTCAAGCATGTATTATTCATGTAAAACATTGTTTTTAAGATGAAGAAACATGTCAATTTGTCTGTTTCTTTAAAAATCCTGAGCAACTGGTCATTTTAAGACAGGGCCCATTGTGAAAGGTGACAGACTTGGCTGTAGACAAGGGGAAAATGAAGAGTGGTCTGTGTGTAATTCCCCCGTACATTATATTAGTAATTCCTGGTAATCCACCCAGTCTATTAGCATTCCGTTGTGGTACTGAGGGACTGACAAGAGCCAATTCCCCAGACTAGGTGCACATTAGCTTTTTTCCAGGCTGTTCAAATGTTCGATGTGGTTGGTTGATTATAATAGTTTTTTTCTCTCTCTCATTCCCGCGTTTGTGCGCTTGTGCATGTTTGTGTGCTACAACAGTCTCTGCAAAGGTTTAGAGCGACACATTCCC
This sequence comes from Chitala chitala, assembly GCA_025773905.1. Taxonomy (NCBI): domain Eukaryota; kingdom Metazoa; phylum Chordata; class Actinopteri; order Osteoglossiformes; family Notopteridae; genus Chitala; species Chitala chitala. Next base: position 1,516 of record JABJVR010048996.1, on the reverse strand, counting down.
AGAATCACACACGAAATGTAATAATAAAAATGTCTGTTTCTGTATATTTTTATTTTTGTTTCATTTTTTGCTCCGTTGAGAGGCTATACACTTAACTGGGTTCAAATGCTGTTGTGTAGCAGGCCAACATGCCTTGTTTGGGAATTCAGATTTAGCACAGACTTTGCTATGGTGGTGCCTAAAACTAACATGTTCATAGAGAAAGAACATGACTATGACATGTGGACTGGGTTGAGCACCTCGTCTATATTAAATTGCATGCACTTTCCAACACTAATTTTACCGTATATCCATGGCAACAATGCCAATGTGCTTGCAGAAGATGTTTTTATTGGGGCATTTGAATCTGCAAAAGTTTGCATGAGAAATCAAGCTTGTTATAGTTAAAACTGTTTTTTTAGGGAAGGGGGATTAAACTAAGTAGGGGGTGGAATTCATTTGCAGTCAAAATGTTTTGCATGGCAAAGTCCTGTAAGGACAGCTGAGAAGGGTGAAACCCCAACACTCATTCCTCTGGTTTCTGGATGTGTGCCTGTGTTTTTAATGCAGCTGTTTTCAGGGACGTACCATGAGGCCAGAACATTAGGGGTTAAAATCCCAGCATGAGTTCTTCTGTTTATGTCGTTACTCTACAGGCCATTTAGCCTGATTTTCTACAGCCTGCTGCTACATAGAGTAAGATCTAAATCATGGTGCCTAATCCTGGTGCTGTGCTTATGCCCTGTGTTTCCTTACCTTATTTTATGTTCTGTCTTCCACCGATCTCTCAGAAGGTGAAGTGATAAGGGACTAACTGTGTCCTTCTGTGTCCTCCATGCAGATCCTGATCTTGTTCAGGAGCAAAGGTATAAAAGGACGAGCAAACAAAGGACAGGTTGAGCTGCAACTTCCTTTTAAATTAGCCAGAAAGATGACACCAGTCAAACGATACAATCTCTACCAATCAGGGCTTATGTTGGAAGGTTATTCCCAAAGAGGAACAATAAGTAATAACAGGTTTTATAACAATGAAGCCATAGACCTAACCAGAGATATGCCAGAATCGTTGAGTGCTTGCATTCCAAATACAAATATAAAAAAACTAAATAATGCTCAGAGATAAGGTAAATTTGTTGTTGCTGTCTTTTAATATTCATGCACATTTTCTGTCACTATAAGCAATGTGCTTTTAAAATGTTATAATTACATTCACCATAAATATTTATTCCTTGTTCACTGAGAAAAAAATATTGAAATATTGAACATGAGTGTAGTTTCAGTGGTAACAGAGGACACACAACTGGCAAAAATAATTTTTGTTTTAAAATCCCCAATTTTACCTCTAGTATTATAATGGCAGTGGAGAAACTATCAATATGTTCCTAGTTCATACCTATAAAAATATATACAAACCCGATTCCAAAAAAGTTGGGACACTGTACAATTGTGAATAAAATCCAAATGCAATGATGTGGAAGTTCCAAATTTCAATATTTTATTCAGTATAGAACATAGATGACATGTCAAATGTTTAAAC
>JABJVR010048995.1:0-22994 GCA_025773905.1 Chitala chitala | reverse complement strand
CCCCCCCCCCCCCCCCCCCCCCCCCCCCCCCCCCCCCCCCCCCCCCCCCCCCCCCCCCCGCCCCCCCCCCCCCCCCGGAGCCGGACTTCCAAGTTCCCGCTAATGGTGTGCGCTCATTTTCAGACCTCGGACAAAAGATGACCTCAGGGCTTATTTCATACTTGTTCAGGTAAAGCCAAAAATACAAACTTTTTTTAAGTAAACCCTATATATATTTGTAGAAAATGTTAATAACCGCAGTGCCTTTACAGCCCATATCTAAATTCAGGATTTAAATACCAGATGCCCATCTCTTCAGAAACTGTGAGAGACATTACATTTCCAAGTTACATCCACAATAATAAAAAAAAATTAAAACCAAGTACCTGCATGCTAATTTTCTCACATTCATTGCAAAAGGCAGCTTCTTAGCTGAGTATTTTGTAGGCCGCACCACTGTTTCGTGTGCAGCCACATCTGGGTTTTTTTGGACCACATGATACAGAGGCTGTTGGCGTGGTTACAGCCCAGCCGGAGAGGCAGGAAACTGCCGAGCCGCCCGCCCATACACTGAGCTGGCTCCAGCCTCGTCCCAGTCAGGCACCAGAACAGAGGGGACGAAATGAGAGCAGTGTTTGTTCTACATGAAACCACTAAACCTGGCTCCCCTTGCTTTCTATAGACAGTCACAAAGCACCATTGTTTATTTTAAGGATACAGCGCGTGCGTATACACACACACACACACACACACGCACACCATAAGGGGTTTCTGTAGCTAATTGCTGAGATACATTCTAAGCAAGCTGTGTAATTTTGTTGTCCAAACGTATTATTTTTTTGTTTAGGTGACATTTATTTCTGAGTTTGATTAAATTAAACAGTGCAGCTGTTTATTTGTTAAATCTAAAAAAAAAAAGCTGAGACGGTTAAATGTTTAACTGATTTAAAGACACAAAAGTGCCAGAACACTCCCGTGTCAATTGTCTAAATTATCTTTTTTTCCCCCCTTGAAGCCGCATTGCTCATAAGCACGTTTAGGATGGAAAAAGGAGGAGTACTTAATGGTTTAACGGCCTTGGCACAGAACAGATGTCAGACCAGTTAGGCAGTCCTTGGTATTAGGCTCCAGTCTTCACGGAGAGAACAGATGAGGTCATGTTGGAAAGGAAGACATGGTTTCCTGTGCAATACCGTTTTATTTTTTCTTCGTTAATAGCAAGGCATCGTCACGTCTAGAAATAAAAATGTTCTTTTTGCCACAAGCACAGTAAAGGCTTTCTCTGTTACAGAATCCTCAGTACGCCAGCACCACTACGTATGTCATCTACGCACACTTGCTCCGGCAAATAGCCTCTTTGGCTGAAGCAGACCACCATTTCCTGGTACACTGGTTTAAAAAGTAAGCCATTTTCCTCCTTGTTGTCGGTTAACCCGAAACCTTCTGCTTTATACTGGACTCAGTAATGCTGGGAGGTTTTGTTCAGTATAAGTATAATTCTTAGAAGCGATTAATCATTAAACACTGAACAGTAGGTTTGTATTGTGTCTGGATGCGGTAGCTGAAATATTCAGTCTGTCTCGAGTTTTTTTTTTTTTTTTTTCCCCTCCATTTTATCAAGTATTTTAAATGTATTGAAACAAAACATTAAAAGCATAACCACATAGTATATAAGAAATGTGCTTCAGACGCAGACTGCTGGCATGAGCTCAGCTGGTGGTGGCAGTTCTCACGAATATGTCTTTCCTCAGAGCGATAGCTGGCGTCAGCTGGAGTGCCATGTCACGCAGACCAATCGCTCTCACTCTCGCGTGTACGCTGCTTGTCAAGAGCGCGACTGTGCTCACGTGCATGCCCCTCCTTACGTGCACACCCATCCTCACGTGTACGCCCCACCTCCCTGCAGGCTCTCCCAGCGTCGCTTTAGGCAGCTCGTGGAGCGCCTGCAGCACTTCATCTCAACGCGCCTTCTGCCTGCCCGGCCCGATGAGCTGCCGCCGCCGGCCAAGTGCTCCTGGTGGATACCGTCCGCCACCAAGGTGCTGGCTCTGCTCAGTAAGTGCCCCTTCACCTGGGCAGGTGGGGTTGTGTGGAGGAAATCTGCCCTCCATGTGGAGGAGAGAAGTCAAGTCAAGTTTATTTAAAGCACATTTAAGAACAAGCGGAGTTGGCCAGAGAGCTGTACAGTATTAAATCAGCAGACATCCACAAATAGCACAGAACCACAAGACACAGAGCAGATTAAAGTAAGTATAAAGATTAAAACGACTTAAAAAGTAAAAACCGAATAAAAATGTAAAATAAAGTCACATAGGACGACTCAGCTAGAAGAGAAAGCTAGTGAGAAAAAAAATGGGTTTTAAATCTGGACTTGAAAATTTCTAATGTAGAGGCAGCCCTGGTAGGCGGGGGTAAACCAGCTATTCCAGAGCTTTGGTGCAAGAGCCGTGAAGCACGATCACCTTTTACCTTCAGTCGTGACCTAAAGAGAGAGCGAGAGAAGAGAGGGCGGTGGATGGACAGGACAGTTGCCCTCTGTCATGTGACACGAGCTTACAGCTCTTGACTGCTGTGAACATACAGAGGCAATAGTCAACAAATACAGTCTTCATCATAATTATGGCCAGGGAAATGTAGTGATTGGCATTTGTCATGTGACCTGCATTATTGTTACTTCCCGTGCTGTCGGAGGGTACCTACCACAGCAGTGAAAAATAGGTTATGTGTACTATAAACACTTTTGTAAAATAACAGAGCGATTTGCTAGTGAAAATTCTTGTGGTGCTAACTGTAGCGCCATTAATATTTTTGTTAACTTAATTCATTCAGGTTGCTGTGTAATTGGAAGCGTTTCGTGACGAGTCCTTAACGGTCCTCCCGTTCTTCTGTGGCAGATGCCTCCAACAGCATTTCAATACCCCCGATCATCTCCTTCACCGAGTTCTACAACCTGAGCCTGGACCACATTGACATTATGGAGGACTACCACACCTGGCAGAGCCACGGCAGTTCAAACAGGTAAGGCGGCCCCCCCCGTTGTCATTATCATCATCTGTGTTATAATGCTGCAGTTACTATTACATGTAATATAAACTGTCCCTGAGAAGCCAGACCTCCCTCGCCTCAGTGACGATTATTCGTTGTTTTACTTTGTTCCCGTCTTCTCTGTTGAAATAAGTAGCGGAGTGCCCCCTTGTGTTTATTTTGCAACGACGCCAGCAGACGGGCGTTACGTAACCATATTCACACGCCGCTGCAAACATATAAATTTCCTTCAGAAGGTCAAGCTGAGCAGGGGCATTTTCCATCCCGCTGCCGCTCAGCGTAGCTGGCGTCAGTCCCAGAATGCACACACACAGCAGACGTATGCAGAGAACTGAAACCGAAGTACACATTATTGTTAGAAACATCCCTTTTCATGTCACTCCAGGCCTGGGAGGAATTCCCTCTAGTAATTTTAATTACGTTGTAACTCCGTCTGTGATTTTTCTCATAAAGAGCCTTCAAGTTCCATGACCACATGGACAGCCAAATTGTTTCATATTTTAATAAGACGGCATTCTGAACCTCAAGAAGCCCAACACTTATGACATTGAAGAAGCTTACTGAACATCGCAATGACAACTTAACGTGGGACAGGCGGCTCCTTTAACTTAACATCTCATGCAAACTACTCACATGTGGAAGACTGGCTGTAAACTCTGAGTTTCGTTATATGCTTGTGTGTTTAAGGAATTTTCTCACTTTTCCATGGCGTTGATTCGACCTGGACCTCTGATGAATCCACGATTAGTTTCTGCGATCAGGCATCACACCTGGGGAGAAACAGAGTATATCCCTCAGTGCATTAAAAAAACAAACTCGTGCTTGAGCAGGTGTGATACGCATTGCTGAAGTGCTCCTAAAACTATAAATGAAAATCTGACATGGGGGTGCCTGGAGAACAGGCTCAGAGGTCAGGCCTTTCCCGGGTCAGCGCGGTGCTCCGTTTCAAACGCAGCCAAGCTGAGTCCTCTTTCCCCTCCTCTGCCCAGGTTTGCGTTCTGCCAGTTCCCCTTCATCCTGTCGGCAGTGACGAAGAGAGCCATCATTCAGAGGGACTCTGAACAGCAGATGATCAGCATGGCCAGGGTGAGTACCCCCCCAGATCAAGCCCCCCCAGCCTCCTTTCCCTTTGCAAATATCCACTGCTAAGCTTGCTGCTTTCAATAAGGCTTCAGAGCCAGTCCAAAGAGTGTGGCTTGTTAAGTAGAGGGTCACACCATTGGAACCCCAGTTCGCCCACCACATCACTGCTGTGACTGCGCGGGGGAAGTGGCGAGCATGCCATGTGTGCCGTGGTTCGTTTTTACTTTGGAATCACACATGCTGTGTCATTTCTCTGTGAGCGGCAACGAGCCCCATTACCGTGGTTTCTCTGCAGCAAAGCCTGGTGGACAAAGTGTCGCGCCGGCAGCGGGTGGAGATGAGCCTGCTGTTCCTCAACATCAAGGTGCGTCGACAGCAGCTGGTCAGCGATTCGCTGGACGAGGTAATGTTCACACCCACGGCCCCGCCCCCGCTTCACCTGCAGCTTTGTGTTAATGCTGACGAGTTACAGGTTAGACCACTGAAACCTTCAGCAGACCTGTATCCTGTATTCCGCTCCATTGTGCAATTTAACATGGTTCGTCCACTTTTGGAAGCATGTTTGAGTCGGATTTAAGTGTATTCAGTTGTGTTCTTTTTCCTGGCAACGGAGCAGCCTAATATTAGCTTTCCTCAGTACTCCCATCCAGGCCAGACCATGATCTGGAAAAATCCTGATGGCCTAATTTGGGAAAAGCAGCCGCGTGGCGCTCTGTTTTCTTCCCCGTAGCTGATGAGGAAGCGGGCGGAGCTAAAGAAGAAACTGAAGGTGACGTTTGTGGGCGAGGCAGGCCTGGACATGGGTGGTCTCACCAAGGAGTGGTTCCTTCTCCTCGTGCGGCAGATCTTCCACACGGACTACGGTGAGGCGACGGACACGGGGCCCACACGCAGGAAACGGCACACGAGGGTCACATTGTGTGTGTCTGCTTGGCAATGCAGACCCTCTTTGAGCCTGGAAAGTAAATTTGAGGGCGTCTGTAATATACGCTTCAGCAGAACCCAAATACTGACTATTTGTTTAGATGTTTTAATCTCTGTGTGATCACGAAAAGCTAAAACCTGTTTGTCAGTTTCAAATTCCCTGAGATTTCTGAGATTAGTAACTATGGTAAGATGTCCGTATCTTGCACAAACATTGTAAAGCGATGAGAAGTTTAACACTGCAATGTTTCTGGCAGTGTTTGTTTAATATGGAGATTTGTTTATTGCAGGCATGTTTACATACTTAAAGGATTCCCGCTGTCACTGGTTCAGTAGCTGGAAATGCGACAATTATTCCGAGTTTGGATTGGTTGGAGTTGTATCCTTTTCTACGTCACTAGTGATAGCTTCCTAATTAATTTTAGGTTTGTTACACAAGTGATGCGTCACCTGATACAGTCCAGTGTCATTATTAAGGTCTGTACAAAACTATTATTTCATATCTGACATTTATTATTATACATGTGATTTGTCAGTACTTGTAATTATATTTGAGTTGCTACAATTTCTCAGTATTTCAGTCTAATCCAATTTAATATAATCCTACTGATTTTGCTAAGAAAAATCCTTTTTTTCCCCCCAAGAGATACCTTAAAAAACACATTTGTAAAAATAATTTCAGCGGAAATGAGGAAAGTATTTTTTTTTCCCAAACGTCATTTGCGTCAGTCTGTCTGTGCGTTTCAGCGATTTAGAGATGAGATTACAGCTCCAACAGGAGGCCTCCGGGCCTGCTCTCTCATAGGGTCACGTTTCTTAATCTGAAGAAGCCGTGTGTGTGTGTGTGTGTGTGTGTGTGTGTGTGTGTGTGTGTGTGTGTGTGTGTGTGTGTGTGTACACGCTCTGCACACAGCAGGAAGAAACTCCTTTTTCACAGGAAAAATTCCTCTGCTCTCAAGGCACGAAGAGCTTTAATCCATGGGTGCTGAACTGGATGAAGGGTAGCTCTTCACACCAGACTACACTAAATATTTCACTGTATTTTATCTGCTCAGCTCTAAGTAACGTTAGCAAGCAAGCTACACTTTTGCCTTAAAAAGCTGCGGATACAGAGTAATGGATCTACTGATCTTCAAATCTCTGTCTTAATCGAGGTTTTGTACTTTGTGCAGTGATTGTGGTATAAAAGTGATTATGGGTTTTGATGTTAAAAAAATGAATTACTTTTGAATCCTAAACCCAGTTTCAGAGTGCGCATTAAGTCCAAAACTCATCTAGATCATCGCATCTCTGATGTCATTAATCCCCACCCAAACAGCTGCCAACGGCAAAACATTAGTTCCCTTCGCAAACTGGCTCCGGATAGCCGTCCTTAAACCAGCCGCCGTCGTGCGGTCTTCCTGCGCGGAGCGATCTTTCTGACTCCCGGGTAGCTTAGCCATGATTTAGTACAGGAGGCAGCCGATCAAGTCGCGTGTTTAAAACATTAAAACATGAATTTTCTCATTTCCTTTTATTTATTTATTTATTATAAAAAAAATTAATTATTTTTTAATTTTTAATTTTTTTTTTTTTTTGCGGTGATGACGTTGCGACGATCAAGCCTCTGTTCTCTCCTGGGTGCGTGCCAGCCTACGCACGTGGCAGTGCCCTGCGCAGTGCCCTGAGCGCCGTGCCACTTGATTGCTCTCTGCTGCAGCGTGCGGTGAGGGGTCTCTGTTACTGCCCCCCCCCCCCCGGGTGTCAGCTGCTTTAGCAGGGTTGGGAGTCACAGTCCTGGAGGGCCACAAGGGGGTGCAGGTTTTTGTTGCAGCCAACCTACTGTTAGACCTTAAAAACATTTAACATTGACTATTTTTGTATTATCACTTAAACAGTGCAGAAATTTCTCAACAAGCTTTATTAATTAAAAAAAGACCATTAGACATATTAACGTTGCTTGTTAACATTTCTCCCAATTTATGACCAAATGTTTTTACAGCACCCCCCCCCCTCCACATTATGTGTAAGTTGTATTTTTGTTACAGATCTTGAAACTTCAAGATCTGTAACAACAGTCTCACTTTTAACTTTCCCTTTTGTAACTCCTATTTTCTCAACAAGTTAACAGAAATAAACACATACAGATATAAGTAGTCAGGTAAGGCTATGGAGAAGCAACAACAAAAATGATACATACTATTGTGGTCAAATTCAATTGAATGCTATTTAAGATAGTTTGGAAATTAAACTAAATGAACTGGTTTAAACAAAAACCTGCACCTGCTACAGCCCCCCAGGACTGTGAATGGAGGGTGGGGGGTGGCTATCTTCTGTATTTCTGCTCTATCCAGTTCAGTCTTCACTATATCTTACACATGGCTTATGTTAGCAAGTAATCAGAACTGGCTTCATGTTGCCATGGAAGCCTTCTCTGCATCTTATTGGTAGGCATTCTTTGGGCTTACTGTTTTCATCATTCTCGGCCTCGTAGAATTTTCCGGCTATCTCCCGCAATAACCGTTAGCATGAATGTAAGCACCTGTCTGTGTAAGCCTCTGTGTTTTATGAGGCCGCAGCAGTGACATATGGAAGGCATATGGAGGAGACACGCAAGTTAGCAGCATGCACTCTTGAAGTCCTTTTCAGTTGTCTGGAATAGATGCGATAAAGTGACAGAGCGCATGCTGTACAGGAGTCCTCTCTGCGCGTGCAGCGTGACACGTCGTTTTCAAACTAAGTGGTACGATGTTTACTTTTTGTGTTGTCAACAAATTGGATTTCTCTGGGGGGTGCTCTTGTGTCTGCAGTGAAACTTCTAGATCCAATTATCAGAGAATGAGCTTAGGGTTTAAAAGCGGTGCAGACATCAGGGTGAAAACAGCAGCCGTGGTGAGGTTAATGCCCTGCTCCCATTCACCAGGATACGATCAGGTGACAGCCTTAATGCGGCACATCAGCTCATGGGCCTGGCTGTGTACAACAGCATCACTCTGGACATTCGGTTCCCTCCCTGCTGCTACAAGAAGCTGCTGTCGCCACCCGTGGTACCGTGTGACCAGAACGCCCCTGTCGGCATGGCGACCCTCAACCTGGATGACCTGCGGGAGATTATGCCCGTACGTACGGAATCCGAAAGCCTCGAGCTTCATCCCAGTCATGGCTCACTTCAGAGTGGTGTAGAAAAAGTATTAGAATTTACAGTCATATGGTTAATTTTATAGTAACCGATAATGCAGTGAATCCCATCTTTGAGTTACTTAATAATGTGATTATATCAAATAATGATTTTGTAAACCAGAAAAATGCTACAATGGAAATGTACATACCTTTGCATTGCACACAAGACAGTTTAGGATAGGATAGGATAGGAGAGGAAGGGATGGGATAAGATGGGATAGTGGTTTTATTGTAATTTCAACTGTATACAGTTGGTATAGTACACAGTGAAACAAAACAACATTCCCCAGGAAACCAAATGCTACATAAGGACAACATAGAAGAACGATATTGAATATACAGGCCTGCTGATAGAATATACAGGCTACAGCAAGTTGTTCTATACATAGTTCAAACAACAAGAAGCAAGCACAACAGAGAGCAGCGCCAACACAGTTCTATGTACAACACAGAACAGTTTGACAAGCTGTGTAGGATGATGATGAAGTGCAGCAGTGTCGTCGTGGTGAGTGAGTGAGTGAGTGAGTGTGAGAAAGTTTAGTAAATCAGTCCAACCCCTGAGAGTTAAGGAGTCTTATGGCTTGGGAAAAGAAGCTGTTACACAATCTGGCCCAGATGCTCTGGTACCTTTTGCCAGACTGCAGTAGACTGAACAGTTTGTGTTAGGGGTGTGTAGGGTCACCCACACCCAATTTGTACTGTGCTGTATTACTGTTCTGACTGCAGACTGCAGTTTTACAATGTAGGCCTCTAATATATTTATTTATATAGTTATTTCGCGGATCTCGCTGACGCCCATCACGTACTCCACTTTGAGAACCGCTGCTACATACTAACATGCGCTTTCTGGTACGGCTTAAATTAAGACATGGATGTTTTGTCGCTTTTTTATTTTCCGCCAGCAGAGGGAGCTCCATCCCAATTTTATTTTCAGTTGATGTCCAGCAAGAGGAACGCGAAGCCGTCCAAAATGCAAACGCAATGACTTTCCACACTTTCCCCCAAACGGAACATGACCGCTACAATTGACAAAAGTTAAACAGAAGGTCCGCAGTATGTTCATATAAACGAGCTTCCCGACTTTCAGTGTTTACAGAGCGCGCCATATTCAAGGCCAACTTTTGTGAGGTTGTTGGTTTTCCTCAGACTTACATAACTGGGGTGTTGTTTGCTTCCAAGTTCAAAACTTTTTTTTTTGAAGGAGCATGGAGAAAGAAGTTTGGGTCTGTCCCAGTAGGAGGACTTAACAGCCTCACACACAGCACAAAGGACAGTTCACTGCCATTGATACTCCGGAAAACCGTCATGACATTCTGTCTTCAGGTTTTTTTTTTTTAGCTTTTTGAATCAAAAAGCTATTGAAAATACATACACGGTGAAATCACATCAAAATGTTTTGAATTTTCTTCCCAATACACTAGTGATTTTTTTTTTTAGACACATCATTCCAGAACCTTGAAAAGTATTGATGAATAAGCAGAATCATTGCTTATATAAAGAGCTGCCACATCTTGTAAATAACATGTGTGACATGTTTTTTTAATGTAGGATCTTGCTCATGGACTGGAAGAACTTCTCAGCTATGAGGGGAATGTAGAAGAGGACTTCTGCTCAACCTTTCAGGTTGGCTTTCAACAGAAAGCTGGTTTTATAGTGGGTTATGTCACGAAAAGGTCTTACACTGATCTAAATAAAAATAAGTGAGTACTGCAGTAAAATTATGTATAAATGAGTCAGCATCATAATGAAAAGGCTAGTTTTGTTGTCATTGCTGCTGACATACAACATAGTCCCTGGAAATTCCTCCAATTCTTTCTTTGTTGTAGGTTTTCCAGGAAGAGCTTGGAGTTGTGAAGTCCTACAACCTAAGGCCTGGAGGTGACAGGATCCCTGTCACAAATCAGAACAGGAAGGGTAAATAGCCGGTCTGTTGTTGAGGCACAGAAGCCGGTGGATTTTCTTGTTGTTTTCCCCCCTGCTGCTCCCTAACGGCAGTTTGTGTTTCGACAGAGTACGTCCAGCTTTATATTGACTTCCTGCTGAACAAATCCATCTACAAGCAGTTTGCCGCATTCTACTATGGCTTCCACAGTGTGTGCGCTTCCAACGCACTGATGGTGAGTCGCCCCGTAACTTTCGCTACAAAGTTGGGACGGAAAGCATGAGATAACATCTCTTCTGGTCAGTGAGTTGTGCGCGGGCCTGTCCAGTACAGCTTTGTCTTAGTTTTGTTTTTTTATACTGTATTTATTAATTTATTGGATGACATTAAGTGGTGGGCTGGAAGGTTCTAGGAAAAAAGTGCTGGGAGACCAGGAGTCGTGGGGGAGGGGGTGTTAAGGGTAATGAGCTGCTTCATGAGTGTCATTCGTCCAGGCTTTTAATGCCCCCATCCCCCAGGCTCCCTTTAAAGAGGGGTTGTGTACACAGTTCACTTTGGCCTTCCAATGTTTCCTTACAGTATCTAGGTAACAGGATGAGGAACCTATAGTAAATGTATATTCACCTCCAGTAAGTGTGAGGCCCACTCTGAATATTAATGAAGCAACCCACAAAGGCTCTGAATATTAATGAAGTAATCTGCAACAATCTCAGACACTCCAGCAAGCACTTGGTTGCCTTTACACACACAGGCATTATTTTTTAATATAGTCATTAGGCCGCCTTTGTGTTGTTTTCTCCGCACAATGATGTTTAAAGTATAGTTGGACCGTGAAGTGCTGGCTTTTGTCATTATTTTTAGCATTATAATAAATCGTACACATATACAGTATGAGGTATGGTCAAAGCAAAGCGCTTATGTTACATGTATGTTTTATACATGTTACCTGAGCGTTTGTACTCCCGTCACGCTGAGTGAAGTGCTCTGAACTGCATGGTTGTAATGACGTTCTTGGAAGTCCTTAGAAGGTGCATTTCTTTTGTCTTAATTTGTGTCAGTATTTTATATAAAATAAAACAAGCGTCCTTTGTTATACCCATGAACGTTAAGGCTTACATATATTTGGCATGAATGCCCCACTTCATGATAAACAGTGTCAGAGATGTAGCGTCCCCTGTCTTTGTTGTACAGGTAAGCATGATGTGAGCGAGGAAATACAGGGGGGCATGATGTGTCCCTGTAGCTAAATCACAGACAAAAATGTGCTTTTTGAGTCATCTCCAGTAACGCCACTCCTCAGCTCTGAGTCAGCACTGAGGAAATCTCTGAGTGCTGAGTGCTTACCTTGGAAGATGTCCAGGGTGAACCTGACTGTGCCATTCTGTCCAGCAGACCTTTCTTTTTGTCTCACAAGCCCCACTAAGTGCATACCCAAGATTTACAAGAGGCAGCAAAAAGAAAGGTTTTAAAACAATTGCCTGCTTCATTATTAATGACGTCTGTAGCTTATTATAGAGTTTTTTTTTTTTCCATCTTAAGTAAGTCAGATTGTAACTGTATATAGAAACCTTAAATTTATAACAGCTGGATGCAAAGCATAAATCTCCTTGCAGGTTAGAAAAAATTTCTAATTCAGAAATGACGAGAGTCTCTGGTTCCGATTAGTAGCTGTCCATAAACATCACGCAGTGACACATTCAGATTTCCTTACCAGTCTGAGCCAAAAGTGGAAAGATGATAAATCAGCACACATTCAAATAGGTCGTGCGCTCAAGCTAAGCTCACGCTTTTTCTGCGTTACGTAAGACATATATCATGGAGCTGGATGATTATACAACGTCCTCTGAGGCAGTTATAATCACACAGTGTAGTTTGACAGTCAGGGCTGCATAGCCTGCCTTTCGGTTACTGATATTAATGTGAAGCTGTCTATTTTTAGCCCTAACCGCACAGTTGGTCTACGATGATTTATTTAATTGTTTTAGTTGTTAGTTGTACTGTTTTGGAAACTATGTATTTTAGGATGAGAAATGTCACAGGCAAATCCATGGAGGCCTTTTTGGCTGTTTTTCTGGGCAGAGATTAGATGGTTCTTGCTTCATATTTTCACATATAAAGACTTCTGTTTATGACATAATTCTGTTAAACACAGGAGCGGTATACTTTATGATCTTACCTGCAGTTTAAACATGATGAAAAGGACAGAAGAAGAAAAAAACACTTCTCAAATTCTGTTATTTATTGTTCTTTTTATTTTTCACTAGCAGACTTTACTGAAATTTTATTACATGGTGTACTACAAAACGTTACCAACCAACACAGCAGGATACATTTACTATGCCAGTTCTTACTGAGTGTTTACTCAAAGGTACAACAGCAGTAGTCTGGGGACATGAAATGGAAACGGCCTTTGATATCTGCTGTGTGCTGCCGCTCCCTACTTAGCATCACATTAAAATGTAAACAGAGTTGTCTTTCCTGTTGCCACTGAAAAGTGTGTAGCAGAAATTCTTAATACAAGTATGGTGTCTCTCAAGACCCGTCTTGAGATTCAACTCTGGAATTTAGCATGTTTTCATACAGCGTCTGTTGCGACTACGTCACCCAAGTGTGCTAGAGTTACTGTACAGTGTTGATGTTAACTGATCAGATAGGGTTGGTGTACCGTTTCCCAGCTTCTCAGGCCAGAGGAGGTGGAGGTTCTGGTTTGCGGCAGCTCTGACCTGGACATGAACGTGCTGCAGAAGGTCACGCAGTACGAGGGTTACAGCAAGACGGACGCCACCATCCGGTAAGTGGGCCACCACCTTTCCCGTGACCTTGCAACACCTCTACGCATTCTTTTTCACTGACGGTATTTCTTGCCTGTTTAGAAATAGCAGATGATGAACAGGCACTGTCTGTGACCCCCCCTCCCCCGCACACACGTGCGCATACGCGCACACACACAAGCACACACCCTACACACCTTGTGTAATGTTGCCTCTCGTTCCAGCTTTTTCTGGGACGTGGTTCTGGGCTTCCCTCTGGAATTTCAGAAGAAACTCCTCCACTTCTCGACAGGAAGTGACCGGGTCCCAGTGGGAGGGATGACGGATCTCAACTTTAAAATAGCCAAGATCGATGTTTCCACAGACTGGTAATTTGGGCCGCCTAATTCCTCTGACCCGGCGAGCAAACCAGCTTACCACTTAACATGCCACTGTAAGGATTGATAGTGCCTTTGTAATTCAGGTAAAATCATTAAAAGAGTTTAAGAAGTATTTAGGATTGAGACAATTATCTGATTCTTAGTGGGCTGCAAGCGTATTGTGTCAGGACTACAAAAGTGCCTAATTAGTAACATTTCTCATGATCAGCTTAAATATCCCAAGAGCTCAATAAAGCTGTAATTTTAAAACTGCTTTTTAAAAGTGATATGCAAAATGCCTATTAGAAAACCTCGTATTAAAAAAACCCGCTTGAATGTGAAACCTGTGAGGTAATTTAGTGCAAAAAAACCCAAGCAAGAAATGCAGACACAGCCACAATAGGACAACTGTCAGAAATAACGATGAGGACTGCTCGGTGATGAAAACGAAAAGTCCGTAAACACAAAGCTGAAATAACGTGTCGACGTCAGTGACCAGAGGCGATACAAAAGGCAGCGGACTATAGCGTGATTTCAGGAAGCGTCCGCCTGACTCCAGAAGCCGTGAAGACTCACTGAACAGGAGCTTCTGCACTCACAACAATAGAAATTACGTGCATATTGTTAGACAAAACAGGCTGAAATCAGTATTTTTGAATATATACATGCACTATTTTCTTTCATGTTACTCTGCACACAAATGTTTAGTCTTTGTATGAATTTTATTTTTGTCAACTTGCCACATTGTCATCTTAAGATGTTGCTTTGTGCTTTGCTTTGTCTTCTCGTGTAATGAAGGACCTCACTGAGCTGTGGATGTTCTCTACTTTGAAGAAGCTGGAGCTTCTCTGATGCCTACAGACACCAGCTATCTATGGAACGTTTACTAAGGGTCTGTCTAAATCATCGGACTGACTTTTTTTTTTTTTTCTTTTACAGGTTGCCAGTATCTCATACCTGTTTTAACCAGATCTGCCTGCCGCCCTACAAAAGCAAGAAAGAGCTAAAACAAAAATTAACCGTTGCCATTTCAAACGCTGAAGGATTCGGCTTGGAATGAAAACAAACAGCTGGAACACAAGCCGTTAATTCAGCACTTTCAATACCAAGACTTCCTTGCTCACATAATTTCTTAATGAATTAATGTAAAGGACTTATCGGTTGGATTCATTGCAGCGGTTGTTTTCTATGATTGCTGGCACAGGTTTGTATAGTTTGAATTTTGTAGACTGCAGGCAGGAAGGCAGTGTCAGTCTTGCTGTCCCTTTTGCAGACTAACCCCATACATATTTATTTAAACACGCCCTTCGTGGTGTTGGTCGGTCATCGTCCACAGTGTTTTTCTTTGACAAGAAGGAAAACAACTGTCTGTGTTTCACTTGGATATGGTCTTCTGCTACATTTATTTGTGTTCCTCCACTTTAAGATGCTGCCTCCAGACTGCTTTCAAACTCCTGGTGCAAATGTCAGGACGCATAGTCCAGCGGGGAGAAAACTCCATATATGGTCGTGTATTCTGTTCTCACTGACCGCGGGTCATTCTCAGTCTTGATTGCTCTGCCAGCTCAATGTTAGCATGAAATGTAAACTTGTGCTAATATGCACTCAAACTGGCTAATGTGCCACTCAAAGCGTTAAGTGACTTAACTGGCTTTTTGTGCCAGATTTCAAGGACACTAGAAAGTCCACACGAGCCTGATTGTGCAACGAAACAATCAGCTGGATCCCAGAGTGAAATTTTTCACTGACAGTTCTCAAACAATATGGTAATATTTGTTAGACAACTAATTTATGCTCACTTGGAATTTTCCTTGTGGTAGAGTGGGACCAGTACGACAGATTTTATGCCAGTTTAGACAAATGGCAGTTCACACTGCCAAGTTTTGACCTCCTGATATATTTCGTTGGACCTGTATTTATTTAAGTTTAAACTCTATTTTTGTCTGCGCATAATAACAGTACTTCGACAAAGCTTTGAACTGGTTTTGGTTTTAAAAACCGGAAACTTATGCTGCATGCAACTTTATCTCTGTAAGGTTTTGATGGGACACGTGTGCCTGTTTGTAGAGGTTGTAATTACAGTGATTAAGGCATTAAGCGTGCACGTTTTCAGTAAATCCTAAATGGCCCATTCCTGCACAGTAGCAGTCTACAGCTGAAGCTAACTTCAAAGGGAGTGCACAATTAGTCCATCAGGCCGCGCTTGGCAACGAACGTGTTCCACAGGAACGGCATGGCGATGTTCAACCCAATCTGACAAACGGGCCTCAATACTTTTGAGATGCATCTGCCAGACCAGAGATTTTAAGATAGCTGACAGCCCAGCCTCTCCTACTAAATGAATGTATATTTGGATAACACTGGCAGTGTACATTTAGTAACATCATAAATAGACAATCTATCAAGACCCTATCAAGGCAATGAACTTGAGGATATTGGGATGGATTTAGGCAGCAGTATGGAGCAATCAAGATGCCTGCTTTTGTGCAGATTCAGCTCTGTTTAATATGTTGGATTATGTTTGTTTAAATTAAACGTCGTCTTGTAAACAAGTTGCAACAGTAATTCATGCATCTGAGAACTTTCAACTTGCATTCAAAATGTTGGAACGCTGTGCCTTTACCTTAGGGACTGAGCCGAAGTTTCAGAGGCACTTTGTTATATTTATAGCATTTAGTGTTGCCTGAGGTCACCCCTGACAACCAAACAGCAGTTGTTGAGAACTCAGGTAATGTGTAATGCTCTCCCAATCCTAGCTTATTACAAGCAAAGGGACCAGAATAAAAACCCATGACTTACTTTAGTCCACCCTTTTAAATTCCCTCCTTACCGCCACTCATCTAAACTTATATACTCCAGAGCAAACACTGGAAAGGGTCAGTCTAAAATGACTCAATCCCCACCTAAGGCAATGTTCATGCCCTGATATAAAATTGTATATGCCTTGTATATTTACCCATGCTGTGTTTTCTTCCCAGAATTTTACTGACCTGAACATCCATTTTGGCATTTCTGTCTTCTAGCTTGTAGATGATAGTGTTACAAGGAATAGACACAGTAATTCCCAAACATTATCTCTAGGCTAAGTAACGTTGTGGTTAGCATGCCCTAAAACACAGCTGTGTCCATTAAAAGATTTATTGCTAGTGAGTATGGGAATTAAAAAATAGCTCTGAATAAGAATACATGCATTTGTTACTGTTCGTTCACTTAAACGCCCTGGAGTATAGTAAAAAAAAAATTTCCCATGTTTGTGAACCATTTGCTCTCAGATTACGTTTCTGTGGTGGCCAAAGGTCTGTTCACTCCAGTTAGTTTGTGTTTTTGCGCAGATGAGCGAAACAGCAGATGCACATAAGCATTTCCCCGACACACAGCTGCGTGACCTGCATGCTGACATTGCAGATCAGCATGTACTACATGCATATTTACACTATTTATTTTCATATCATCTGTATAATATGTGAAGTGTATCACAAGAAATCACTGAACAAATAACTGAACAAACACATTTTATCAAATGGGCTCTGCCCAAGTATGCCAAACTACCATGGCTGCCAAACTACCATGGCAACAGTTTTTTCAGTAATCTGGTAATGTTTTGATTTTTGATGGGTACTATTTTCGTCAGCAGATAACATACTTTACTAAAAATGTTTGCCAGTGATGAAGTTCAATCAATGACATCTTTATTGAGCGCTACGTACTTAAATTTTTTTTTGTTTTTCCTCGTTAAAACGCTTCAGAGAATCTAAGATGTTGTGTGTAGATTAATCTGAATGTAGGTGAATTTTCAGACCCGTATACCATAGTTGCACATTACGTGCTTCCTTGCAGACACTGTGTTTCACAGCCGTTTTTCTCAGGGAGCTAGTGGTCTGTCACTTACCGAAGTGGTAATTCATGTCTACGTGATCAAACTTCTGTGACATGGGTCTTGCACACCTGCTGATGTGATACTGCCAGGGGCGTGTGGCTAGGTCTGACGCCAGCGTTTTCCTGCCAGACCCAATTTTGCTTACCTACCATTTCTTTGCCTGTGTGTAAAAACAGGAAGGAAAAAAAGCACCAGTCTGTGTGAATCACAGTATAGAGAAATCTGCTCATTGTGTGTTTGCAGTGAAAACTGATCAGTTACATTTACAGTAACTGCCTCCTACGTAAATACACAGAAGGATTGTGTGGCTGCATCTGAGGACTAACTTCCGGAACTGAGTGGAATTTCCTCTGCATAAAACTGCACAAAGCGGCAGTGCCCCACGTCACTCCAGGCCAGTTAAAGGCACAGCACCAGTTCTCCAGCCGCTTCTCAAAGGCACCCTTTGTCAGCAAGCTCGTGAGTCTGGGCATCTCAGAGCCCTGCTGGGCCTTTCAGCGCCCGGAGGCCGGGCCCCTGGCATGCAGCCATGGCAAGGTAAAAGCTGGCCCTCAGCCTCAGAGGCTGATGACACAGCATAGTGGTGCTGAGCAGGGCCGTGCTAAACTCCCTGCCGTCGCTGTGACCTACTTAGAGCCGGGCCAGCACGCCAGCGAGTTTCTCACCCCTGCCCCCCCACCACAAAGTCCAAGGTGAATCTGTGACAGTAGAGGTGACTCTGCTGGATTGGCGCTACAGCAACCTAATAGCTTTGTGTTATACGACATGATACGTGTATTATATTAATGCCAAATCTGGATGGTGTTTAGAGCTTCACAGTGCAACCAATAACATTCCACACAAAGATCAACCTTAATAAAGCACTCGCCCCATCGACAGACAGCCTGACTTTTCGCCAAACTAACAACAGGGGAGACACCTGGCCGTTTAACATGGAGCTCAGCCAAGTGCAGAGTGACTGACACAGGCGGAGGCCAAGGTTGCCACAACAGAGCCTCTTGAGGGGGTGGAGCTTTTGATAATCCAGGCAGACAGGTGTGCTTGTGTGTGCTTTGACCGCGCGTACGTACGTCCACACGAGAGGACCTGCTCTTTCTACGCAGGCTCCGTGCTGGAAAGAGGCTACCATTCGTGCGATCGGTGTGATATATCAGCAAAACAGCTGTGCAGGTGTGTCACCTTTCTGCCTGTTCCCTACAGCTGCCACCTTCTCCACCATGTCTCTTTACTTTATGATGTATGTCAGCTAGAGGCAGACCTCAGTGCTGATAATTTTTTCCAGGGCTTTTTTCTTTTGGCTACTTCTCTGCCACTGGTTACAAGAACCTCTTTGCTGATGTTGCCAGGTTCCAGGTGGCCAGTCAAGCAGCAGGTTAAGGATCTCCACATACATATGGATCAGTCTGTGCCGACTTTCTTCTCGACTAAGGTGGTATTTCATATAATCTTGTCGCTGGCCTCTAAGTATGTTTCTACTGAAGTTTACTTTTAATGGTTGGCCTTAGGTACTTGCTGGTTATTACAACACCGTCTTAACTGGTTTAAAAAAACTTTTTCCACATAAACGGTCTTTGCACAAGAAGACCCACACAGAGACTTAATGGCTCAAATTGTGTAGAACAATCTCGTTA
The DNA here is from genome assembly GCA_025773905.1 of Chitala chitala. Taxonomy (NCBI): domain Eukaryota; kingdom Metazoa; phylum Chordata; class Actinopteri; order Osteoglossiformes; family Notopteridae; genus Chitala; species Chitala chitala. The sequence goes on along the minus strand of JABJVR010048995.1, from coordinate 4,284 downwards.
AATCTGATAAGAAACATCGGTCCATATAAAGCGCACTTTTGAATCATGGTTTGGATTTCTGCGTGGTGGAAACATGAAGATCACTGAACTCACACAATCTCTTATACGTCACAGATTTCTCGCATAATAAACGCGGAAGCATTTCTGGTCCTTCCTGTGAAGTTCTCTTGAAGAATATTTTATCATTTTCTAACTGGCCACGTTTTGCATTCTGCCTTTTTTCCTTAGCTGACAAAATATAATTCCTAGGTTTAGGAGAAAAATTGCGTAGCTTGACACTAAGTAATGAAAAGCATTTAGCTAGACAGGCCATAACTAAGCACATACAAAACAAGTAATTTATACCTACAGTAGACAATATAAATGTTCACGAAGGGGTGTGTGTGTGTGTGTGTGTGTGTGTGTGTGTGTGGTGGAGTCTCTGGAACCACACCTACTCATCACTGCAAATTTAGATACAAGCAGGTTACCCTGCTGAAAAGCTTTGTGTTGTCATGGATAATAATTTAACCAAAAATTAGTTAATTTTGTTAATTACTTTTCTTCACTGTGGGTTATGCACCACCATTACAATCTGTTTACAAAATATATGGATGTCACAACTTGGTCAGGGGGCAGCTGAAAACCTGAACCCAGTGTTCAGTGTTGTTTTGGACGTCTGACTTTTGGCGTAGGTCCAGCCAGCAAAGTAGTTTGCAGCCCTAGAATAAGCCTCGGAATGACCTCGTTCTGTCCAGCGGGAGGAAGTCTCAGAACAAAACAGGCCAAGCCGCTCTTTCGCCTGACACACAGAATCATGTTTTTCCTTACAGGTACTTCTCAGCAGCAAGATACACAAACAGAAACAAAGGTAGTCAGCAAATTTATTATATCACTCACCCCCACCATCTCTTTAAGAGAACAATCATCTTGAAAAGTTACAGAACAAAAGCCAAGCATCACAAACAAAAACGGAACTCGAGCATTCGATGCAACTTCTCTAACAGTGGCCAGTAACCTCGTAGCCACATACAGGCAACATGCAGAGAGCGAGTGTGGCTCTATGTCCGAGTATGGCTTTAACTCGAACAGGCATCGCATTCTCGGTCCTTCTCGTCTTATTTCAAAACGGAATTTCTTTGGAATACACCAACCCCATCCTGTCCACCCATAACCGAATGCGCACTGGCGGAGAAAGTGTGATTTGAGAAACGCAGCTGCCGTGGCGTCAAACCAGTCTATTTTTGTAAACGGGGGCGAGTGGTGCGGTGTGCGGCTCTGCCTTTTCGCGATTTTCACTGCAATTAAATTAACGTCGCCCACTCAGATATCATTATCGCTCATTCCTGTATAATCTACGCAAAGCGCACGATGGATCATTGTTTTAAAATGAACAAGGTTGAAGCATTAAAAGCAAAAGAATAGCTATATATATATATATATATATATATATACATATATATATAAAATGCAAAGGTCATACAATGCCTTTGAATGAACTAACTAGTGTCAGGTCCACAAATTCTCTCTGGAGCACCATTTGTACTCATAGACTATCCAGGGACAAACTGTGCTGAAAACCTGTTTGTCCAAACAAGACGTTTTATGAACTGGGTACGGTGCCCTATAAGACAGATGCCAAAGTAAGCTACAGGCACAAGTTGTACTGTGCCATACCATGCTACACTCGGACAGCGAAGGCGTCCAGGCTGCTAAAAACGGAATGGACACACACCGGCACGCTTTTGACCGCCCTGGTTTTAACTTTTGTGGACATAAGCTCTGTTTACATGCTTGGTTTTCTGGCACAGAAGTGTTTGATGCAAGAAAATGTACCATGTCAAAATTTTAATCTAAGCTTAATTATAGCTGTATCAGGCTTTTTGCTTATGCACTGTGGTTGTACTGCAGAGCTGTTTCCACATTTTCCTGACTGACTTAAGACAAACCAATCAACAATTTTCGGGCACCATTGTTACTACTGTTCCTTCTAAGTCTGAATTGATGTGCCAACACCTCGTATATTGCGGAAGGTCAAACTTCCTCTTGTTTTATGTCTACGTGCAATCAAACTGCTTGTATATTTGTTTACAAACTTTTCACTGAACCCTGCAAACACTTTTAAATAAAGATTTACCTCAGAATTGGGACTAGAACTATTTATTGTCTCTTCGGTTTATTTAAAATGTATTTATATTACAAAACAACATTCATCTCTTACTGTAATCTATACCAAGACAATGAGATCAATATAAAAATGTTCTAAAAGAGGGCATTTTTTTTTCTTCTAAATCAGTCTCCACATATTTGACGAAATTACATAATCTCCGAATCCAGGTGACTGTTTTGTTTCCCTAGTGTTATTAGTGTGTGTGCGCGTGCGTGCGTGTGTGTTGTAATGCTGAATCAACAAGCACAGAGGATTCCAATAAAGCCAGCAATGTCCGTGATCGAAAATCTGAAACTTCTATAGACAGGCAAAAGGTCAAGGATCTGAAGACAGCAGACCCTCACAGAGACAACACTGGGAAACAACAAAAGGCGCGGTGTACAACAGGGGGCAGAGGCTCAACACAAGACAATAGGTAAGAGATACACTCAGTATTCACTGAAAGTTGAATCATGCCAACTGGACTTCTTCTTCTTGATAAGAACGTTTCACAAGAAACTACTTGGATGAGTTGTGAAACATTCCGGTCAAGAAGTGATCCACTTGGATGACCGAGAATCATTTTTTACATATTCACTGTAGAATGATAATACTTCCCAGAGAAACAGCAGGGAAATGAAATTGAAATATATTGGTAATTTAAAACAGGTACATTAATAAGCAGGGGCGAGGGGGGTGTGGTTGCTTGGAGGCACAGCATGGGTTTGCGTATGTGACAGATGGTACCAGAGAACTCAGAACAAATCGCTCTTTGGTGCAGCTGTGCTTCCTGACTCCGCCCACAGAGCGTCACATGGTCCAGGCAGGTGGCAGGCCTGCTTCGTAGACAAAAAGGTTTCCACGGAAAATCGCATTGTAACAGGCTGAATAACCCCTGATGAATTCACCATATCTATTAAAACTTACTTGTGATGGCATCATTCATATTTGATTCAGAGAGAGCCTTTTAAAAACCTCTTGTTGGTGGCCACTGTGTAAAACCATGTTTAGAAACAACATACTAAGAAGTGGTGAAATATATCAAAAGCAGTACACATTTAGCAGGTAATTTGCTAGTATACAAGAATGGGCTGACACTGACCAGGGTTCGCAATGGCAGGGGAAAAAAAACCAGGTGTGAGGAAACACCTGCATCCCAGGTCTACAGCAAAGACACTATAGGTAGCAGCAGCTCTGAGTGCTGCAGTGAAGCAAAACATGCTGAAAAATCAACATCTGACCTCACGCAACTCTATTAGAGGCACAAAATGCAGTACGCTTTATATGATGTGACCACGTGAGTCACAGTCACTGAGTGAACAATGATGGATGTATAATGAAGGGGCTTTTGGGAATAGACACCAGCAGAAATAAAAGGTTCCTCAGTTTACAAGCCTTGAGCTTCCTACAGAGCTGTTAGTAAGAATTTCATCAGCTGGCCAAGCTGTGGTTTTACCGAGAAGTGTTGGTTGCGGTTTAAGAGTTTACATCAAAAGTGGCAAAGCGCACTCTGTCAAAGTCAGCGTGCTTAGGAAGTATATACCCCACAAGCCGTTAATCCTCTAGCCAGAGTTAATGCTATTATATCAGTTATATCAGTCATGGTTATTTTCAGAAGGACATGACCTTGGTCAGCTGCCTAGTTATGCAGTAACCCCCTACCCCCTAAAGACCCCCAAGCTTATGACCTCCTACAGCTAGTCTATCAGCAAAAAATAACCCAACCAGTGGTCCCCCCATTCATGGCTTCATGGGTTTCTTTTCATCTTCCACGTAATTTTTTTAATCAAATTGATAATAAGAAATTTAAAAACATGTTTGCACATCTTTAATCGCGCAGCATTTCCAGCAAACCAAGTGTGGAGCGGTGATGGATGCCAGCACACATCTCCGCTCTGGGCAAAACCTCAGCGCTCCCATTATACTGCCAGAGCAGCAACTTGGTATTTGGATCCGAATGACACAAACGAGGTCTGGCAGTCTGGAAGCTCCTGAGGGGAGAGAATTTATTTTCTGAGCCAAATTAAGCAGCTCACAGGATGCTGTTTAACACCAGGCCTCCTCCGTAATTAAAAGCCCACGGAAACACGCGGATCTGACGTCAAGCACACGCATTCAAACATCTCGGGAAAAAAAAAAAAAAAACAAAACCAAAA
>JABJVR010048994.1:12674-22997 GCA_025773905.1 Chitala chitala | reverse complement strand
ATGTGCTCTGGGATGGGCTCCAGGCTTCCCCGCGACCCTCACCAGGAATAAGCGGTTAAGATAATGGATGGCTGGATATGCAGTGTGTAATATGCAGTGTGTAATATGCACTGTGTAATATGCATGTGTAATATGCACTGTGTAATATGCATGTACAATATGCAGTGTGTAATATGCACTGTCCAACTAAATTAGCATCCAAGCTCTGGTCACTTAAACAACAGTGGTGTGTTAATGAAAAGATATAAAAATACAGTTACCATGTGCAGTTGATAAAGAGGGTAATGCGTCTCTGAAAAATCACATTCCTCATTCAGAACATTGTGAGTCAGTTAGTTACACAGAATCTTCAGTTATACAAGAAACAACTTTAACAACTTTAGCTTTTTCCCCCTAGATTTCAGAACATGTCAAAAACCCAGAATTATGTTAATCCTAATTTTTGGATTATCTGGTAAATGATGTATACTTGATGGCTATGGTTTAGATAATCAGTTTCTGTAATGTTGAAAATATGTTTTCTAAGCTGTAAGTAGCTATTGCTGCATGCACCTATGTGTATTTTAGGAATAATGACAAAGATGTAAAAATGAATGGCTTCAAACTCAATGGTCATGTGACACACCACACACAACTGACAGATAAAAAAATAAACCAAATATCTGCTTCTAAATACAAGTGTAGTTTAGACTATTTCCATTTATGGGCATTTTAATTTGCACAGTCATTGGTCTGCTAGGGTGACATTATAAGGCTAAGTATTAACTACAAGCTTTAGTCCGGTGGCGATGAAAGGTCAAACGTTAATGATGGTCAACACTCCTTTGATCTAACAAATCTCAACCACTTAAATGGTTTCCATGGTAAGCAAACAGCATTTCTGCGCCATCTGTTATTGATAGCGCATTATCAAGGATAGACATGGTGTTTCTTGCGTCCAAAAGGGTTATTCTCACAGCGTCTTAGTTCTGCAGGTTCTACCTTGTTGCCAATTCAGTGGCCTTTGTCCAAAACAACTTTCAGCTTTCTAGACTGGTTTACTCCAAATGTTGCTAAATACCACATCTCAGTTATTAGCTTTTGTCAGGTATCTTCAGTGCATGTGCGGTAGTTTAGTCTTTGATATATGACCTATATTTTAGTCTGTTGATGGATGTTCCTTTAATTCAGAAGAAGCAGCCCAGATAAACCTGCATGGGAGAGGCATTACACAGACGAACTCAAACAAGCGGTCTTCTGCTGTCTGTAGCAGATAACGGGTGTTTTTGATCACCTTTGGTGTTATTCATAGTGAGCAAAAGGCCATCTCCACCTGTTCTATTTCTCTTGCAAGCTTTGACACATCCAGAGCCAACTCCTTCAGTCTTTCAGGTGAATATGGTATTAATATGAGGTTGTATGAGGATCTTCTATTCAGCAGTAAATTTACTTTTAAACCATGAATAGTAGGTTTACCTGTTTTAAACATATACTGCCTACCAAGACCCACCCATAATCTTCTTTCTACGTGAGTGATGAAATACGAGAGTAAGGATTATTTCCACAGGCTTTTAATGAGCTACAGTAGAAGTTTATAGTTTTTTTTAGTTTTTGTTTATGTAACAGTGCATTGTTTTGTATGACTTAGCAGAAATACATTTGTCTTCGAGGCCCTTTGACTCAGATATGTGAGAAATGTCACTGTTCGTCTTGATTGAGTGGATTGGAGCAAACAAATGGCTCTCAGCTGGCTTGTGTTAGAGCACCGACTTGAAGCCGACTGAGACTAGATTTTATCTCGCATGGGTAAATAGTTGCATTCAGGTTTTTTATTAATACCAAAGAGTCAAAACATTATGATCATATGCAGGTGAAGTAAATGACATTGATTTTCTCATTACAACAGTGCATGTGAAGGTCTGGGATATACTGCATGGCAACTTAACAGTTGTTGCTTGTTGTTGATGGGTCGGAAGTGTGAGAAATGGACAGGCCTGACCAACTTTGACAATGGCCAGACTGTTATGGCGAGACGACTGCATAAGAGCAAGGCTAATGTTGTGCTGTTGGTCAGTGTTGATGAGTGCCTAAGGACCTATTGAGGAGGGACAAACCACAAACAGGGTCTTGGGAACCCAAGTGTCTTCGATGCACAAAGGCACTGAAGGCTATTGCATTTGGTCTGAACTTTGAATCAAGGCTGACAAATTTGGTCTGAACAGGAGGGCAGCTATGGTACAAGTTGCAGAAAATGTAAATTATGGTTATAGGAGTGATGTGTTACAACACACGTTGCAGCTCACTCTGATGCGTGTGGGACTGCATAATTTCAGATTGATCAGTGTGCTAATGCTGACCCCTGTCCACTATCAAAAGCACCTACAAGGGCCAATTTTATGTGTGCCACCTACCTAAACATTGTTGCATGCCAGGTACACCCTGCCCTGGCAATGGTAATCCTCGGTGCCAGTGGCTTCTTTCAGAAGAAAAATGAGCCATGCCACACTGAACTAATTGTTTGACAATACTTTGAGGAGCATGACAAAGGTTTTGCCGTGGCATCCAGCATGGAATCCCATTCTTTGTTATGTGATTTTGTATTATGGATAAGAAAATGGTAATACCATTGCCTGAAACGTCATGTCCTTCAAAGAATAGTTGCTACAGGCCCACACAATGGAACTCACTTGTTATAAAATGTTCTGAAAGAATCACAGTAGTCATGCTTTTCTCACAAGCTGACACACTGTTGAATCCACATCAGCTTGTACATAAACACAAATTGCCACTGAATATGCAATTAATAACATTATGCACCTTACCATCAGACATCTAGAAGAACCCTTTGCCTGTGCACAGCTGCTATTTGTTGACTTCAGCATTTGACACACAAGTGTCTGTTAATCATAACATTGTCACATGGTGTTTCATTTTTACAAAGCGCACACACCGTGTGTCAGAGTGAGTAAGCATGTCTGAGTCACCGTCTGTTAGCAGAGATGCTTCTTGATTTTGCATTAGCTCACCAGAACAGTGAGTGATCATTTATAGTGGTTCACAATGAGCTGACTTCTCAGCTCAGTTTATATTAACTTTTCAGTGTATACATAGCACTCTGAGCTGAACTATTGTGGTTACAATAACTACAACTCTGCTTTAATTATGTGTTATTAGATACAGAATAAGAGCAGTTTCTGAAATTATCAGATCAGTTAAGGTAACAAAAATTCCTGTCTTGTCTAGGCACCATTGAAATTTACAGGAGCAAACTAATTATTCTTTTTTCAGTTAATTTTGAAACACTTATTGGTTATTCAGAAATATCAGACCCTTCCTATAAACTACATCCATCCATCCATTCGCTATACTGTCTTATCCAATTCAGGGTTGTGGGAAGCCTGGAGCCCATCCCAGGAAGCACAGGACACAGGGCAGGGGACACCCTGGGCAGGGTGCCAGCACACCACAGAAACTACATCCAATTATATGTCAGAGTTTCATATTTCTTTAAAATAATACAAATACATACATTTATCTATTAAGTCATAAATTTAAAAATTATATTAAAGGTACATCCATTGTCATACATTTGCAGTAATGTGCCAGTTCCTTGTATATGGGTTTATTACCTTCTGTTTATTACACTTAATTCACTTAATGTGAAAAATTACTTCAAAGTAAGTCATTACTGGATTATTGTAAAAACAGGCCATCTCTGTTACACTCAAAGCACCATACATCTTGCTAGTGGAAGTCAGTGATTACAGAAGAACCAAAGTATATGATGGAGAGCACAGGAATTCTCCTTGGGGTTATAACCCTCTCAGTGAGTGGCAAACAGGAACCCCCCAAAGTGCGCCATGAGGAAGAAACTGCTGACAAAATGAATAAACATCTGAATGTGAAACAGGCTCCCCATGAAGTGTTCAACAGGCGACAGGAGCAGGAAGTGAAGAACAAGGACTGAGAACCACAGATTTAATTTACCTGTATAAATGTAGGCGATGTGGTAGTGTGAGTAAGATAAGTGAAAAGGGTTGACTTGAGACAAGACAGTAAGAGCCAATAAAGACAGGGGCTAATTACAAGTATGGAGTTTTAGAGATGTTCCAGGTAAGTAATTAAACCCATTGCTCTAGGAAAAAAGGCACATGATGCTTATCCATCTGTGGTTTATCTAACGTCTGAGATAATTTACTCTGGCAATATTCCACTAGCAATAATACACAAGTTTTTTGAAACAAGTAATGAGTTGCATGGATAACTGACAGGGGACTGTCTTGCAAGAAACTGTAGATGATTGGCCGGACGGCACTGAAGGGAAATCAGACCGATAACGTCTGTGTTTATTTAGCCTATAGAATAACCTGGCTTCACTCAGGAAGGCTAGTAGGAACATACATATGATACATTTTGAACTCCAAGCTAACAGTTTATACAGAATGTGTGGGTGGTGCACTGCATCTAAGGAAATTCAAATGTCACTGGATTACCTAGAAATAACTAAAAGCATTTTCTTTTATGGTATTTTTCCACTTCATATGAATATTTGTAATAAATATAATTACCCAAGACCAGATGTTGAGTGACTAAGGGCTTACACCAGTGTTGCATGAGGACACCATTTACCATGATAGGAATTCCAAACTTTTCCAAAAAGCAGGCAACAGTAAAGTTGCCTGGTAGTCCGGGTCCTCAAGTGTAGAGGTATCTTATTCCCAGAATGCCGAAAGTAATGCAGATGGCAACTGGAATTGTGTTGTGGCATGATGGAGGTTACTGTTGTAGTAATAGGGTTGCTCACTTCTTTAATGGTCTTTGTTGTGACCCTACTGAACAGGGAGTCTCTGGGAAAAACAACATGATAAACAGACAAGACAGAAAAATAAAAAGATAAAAAGACAGAAGTTGTTGAAACTCCTGCTGCATAACCAGTCATAGCTGGCCGTGTCCCATTTTTTACCAGTTTTATGCCTGTCTACTCCCATGCTGCCACAAGACAAGTTAAATGAACTCCATCTTTGAGGACTATTCTCCTGTTTCTTCTGTTTGTGTATGTTGCTCCCTAAGAATGATTTTTTAAAATTTAAACTGACGATTTATTGAGGTCTTTCAAATGTCTCCTCCTACACCTACTTTTTTGTAATGTGTTGATTAACCCTGTGCGGTGGGTAATAATTAACGCTGTCTTGTTCTTTTTACTGCCTGCAGCTAGAGAGCAAAACTTCCCAAACAGCATCCAACTTGCTGGCTGTCTGAAGGCTTGCTCTCAGGACCCTATTTATATTATTCAGATTATGGACACCTCTCAGAAGTATACGTGAAACTTTCACTCACTCGTCTGTGTTCACGAGACTGATTTAAAAACACAGGGGAACGTTAGATGAGAAGCCCTCTGTATATTTATTTATTTATTTCAGTTTGGAGTGGGGTGTACTCCGTGTATTGCAGTTCCATCAGATGTACCAAGCCTGCAAGTTATGGAGCCCTTTTTTAGCTGGTTTGATGCTGTGTAAATGTTGTGGTTCCTCATGCTGGAAACCTAGCAGGAAATTGAATCTCTGAATCAGAGGTGTATAGGTGTATATAACCTACACGTTGAGCTGCTGTTCCTGTGTGTCCACTTACATTACCTGATCGGAACTGACAAATCCACAATTGCTAGCGAGAGAAGTAAGGCAGTTTTAAAGGGAACTGGAAACAGAGCCACTTGTTACAGTGGAACAGAATGAGGGCACCAATGATATTTTAAGGAGCAGGACAAAGAGATTGTCAGGCAGGCAGCAAATGAGGATAATGAACAGCTGTAAGGATAAAACCGTAAAAATCAAATGGAATTAATCAGATGCTGTATCACCTGAACAGTGGGACCAGACATGTTGACTAAAAAGTGGAACTGAATGTGTTATTATAGTTTGTTGCTTGATGAATGGCTGCTTTATGTGGCTCTAATCTCCAGTTTACTTGTTTAGTTGATTGCAGACCGCCCACTCTGCTGCTGTCAGCAACCACATTTCATATAGTTTCTACCTTTCAGAATCACAGCATATTTAGCAAGGAGTTGTAATTTGCTACTAGACTCACGTCCTGGTTTTATGTAATAATACCAGAAAGTAACTGCCCACTCTTCATGGGAAGGCCAGCCTGTTTTAACTTTCTGGACTTATTATACGATTATGTTTGTGTTTGTTCACAGCTTTATTAGAGTCAGCACAATGACTGATGGGGATTATGACTATCTCATCAAGCTGCTAGCTCTGGGAGACTCTGGAGTTGGAAAGACTACATTTCTGTACAGATATACAGACAATAAATTCAATCCCAAGTTCATCACAACAGTGGGAATTGACTTCAGGGAAAAGAGGGTGGTAAGTACATCTTATTTCTTTTTCATTATAGGTTATGTTTACAATTATTACTGTACAGGTTGCATAAATTACTATTTTAATTTCAGTATGTAACCTCTTTCTGTCTAGCATGTACCGGTATGGACAATGTTGCTCGTTTCAAGGGTCACTAAATTTTTTCAAGTCCTGGAACCATAATGAATTAGAACAATTATGCATAAATGTTCTTCAGAGCTTCTGCCATGGCATGGTGAAGCTGTTCAATGGTAGCTATTATTTGTGTTGAGTAAATTGGAATGACTTTAATATACCTTACCTATCTATAGAACAATTCAAATAATATATTTCATCAAACAGAGGTTGAAAATATGGTTTAATATGTTTTTTTATCAGCAGAAATTAAAAGGCTGCAGTGTGGTGCTGGAAATGAAATATCTCACAGCGTCTCTATTGACAGGCCCTTACGCTGGTGTTATTGCTATGTTGCTATGTTAATGTTCTATTTTAGTCTTTGAAGTATCTGGAATAATAGTGGCTGTAGGGAATTGTCAGGTATATAGACCAGTTTCCTAATTTTCTGGGCACATGTGACTTGTGGTAAACCTCACAAGGTTTTCCAAATGCAAATTTGCAGTGCTGCCTAGCTTTCAATCTTTTTATGATTGAGGCAGGTTTATTTAAAGCACATTTCAAAACAACAAAAACTGACCAAAGTGCTGTACAGTATTGAAACAAAAGGCATACAGTACACAATATATAAAAGGGAACTCCACATGTAAAATAAAATATTAGAAATATATGCTGATAAAATAAAATAAGAATAGGAAGAATAAAATGTCTCAGCCAAGTGTAAAAGCCAATGAGGTTTTTTTTTTTTTTTTTTTTTAAACAAAAAAAAGGTTAAAAAAATGAAAGTGCAGGGGTAAACTGCTCCACAATTTCAGTGTTATAACTGCAAAAGCCTGATCTCCTCCGAGCTTTAGTCTGGACCTATGAACAGCCAAGAGCATCTGGTCAGAGGATTTAAGTGTCCTAGAGGGTGTGTGAAAATGTAGAAGCTCAGAAACGTACAAAGGCACTAAATCGTTAAATGACTTGAAAACAAGCAACAAAATCATAAAATCAATCTTGTAGGGAACCGGAAGCCAATAAAGACATTTCAGGAGAGGGGAGATGAACTTCACCTGAACTAGCAAGACCAGTACTTGTTAAATATGATTATAATTTGATTTGAATAATGAGCCAGGAATTTTTTTAACAGGTTGGTTTGTGAGTACTGGATAATTTTACTTTATTTCACTATGTCTATATTTATGAGTGTGGGAAAGAAAAATAAATTATTAAAGCTTATTTTTTGTGCATGTGCATATCCAAGGGAATGAGTTATGAAGCAGTATTATATACCTGTTTAACTAGGTAATCAGTAACATCAGAGGAACATAAAAATTTAATTATTTGGTTACTATTTATTACATATTTTCCTTAAAGAAGTTACAATTGGTACTGTACAAATTCATTGTACTGTCAATATATTTTTTGTTTTTTTTTTTTTGACAGATTTTTTTTTAACAATATACAACATTCCATTAGGAAACTTTAGTAACTACTTGTTAATTTAGATTCAACGATATTCACAACGTTACGTTGTGCCAAATGGTCCACTTGTTCTAGAAAAGGAGATTTTTGAATAACTTGGGCAGCTGCCAGTGCTGTGGGAGTATGGACTTTGTGAGAAATATTAACTTGGGAAAAAAACCATGGATCAAATGGTGTAAATTCTTTGCACGCAGTTAGACAAGTGTCTAGTGCACCAACGCAGACAATGACATGATTTCAGCATAACAGCTCTAGGTTACCCTCCTTACCTCTCCTTTCAAACAAGTTGTATAAACATATTTCAAAACTTATGAAACTTATTTAGGAAAAATTTTAAGGTTAAAATGTGTTTGGTTTTTTTTTTTTCGGATTTTTGTAAACATAATGGGTTTTTCGATCTAGCAGCTTTGTCACTTTGATTACAGATATGTTAAAATGTAAAAACATAAAGATGTTTGCAGTGGTGTTCTTTTACATATTTAGTGGTCTTTTTTCCTTGATTGTTTATGAGGCTGACCTTTGTCTTTTCTAATATCAAGAACCATGTGTCTGACAACAATTTATTATTATTTTTTTTAATAGATTATACTTTTTTACAGGTTAAAATTTAATTCTAGTTGAACGGTATAATTATAGATATGTTGTCCTTTATGCTGAAGTCCACCAGGGGGAGCTGTATAAGTTGATATAGTTTGTGCAGGTGTGCAGGTGACCTTACAAATGTGTAATCAGAAAATTTTTCTTCTGAAACAAGTGGTTTCCAAGCGCCATTATTAAATGTAGCTAGGCTTTATAGTATATACATATCTTAATAAAATAGTTTATTTTTTATGAAAGGCTTTGGAATTTATATTGAATTTATAAGCAGAACTTTACTACCAGGTTGCTCAACATAAAATTAAAACTAATGACATGCAATTACAGCAGCATAGACTTCATGAAAAGTTTTGTGTTTTAAGTTGTCCTATTTCATGACCTCAAGAATATGTGGTTGTATAGCTATGTATTACTCTATGTATACTTGTATGTATATCTTCTTTTTCACTACCAAGAAATTTTTGGGATTTTTAAAATAATTTTATTCTGTTTATATCTCTGCATCTATAGTGTCATGTGAATACATTTAAAGTAAATTTATTTTGTTTTGTGAGAATTATAATTATGGTGATTTTTCTAGTATTGATTGTATCAAATGGAAATAATTGTGCTAACGTGTATATTGCTGTCTCGTCCATCATCTGAAGTTACTCGTCGACCTAAAGAAAAATAGTTGCTGAACATTTATGTTGCCCTTACCTTGACTTGCCTGACTTCCTCATGATAGTTTGTGTGTTTGTGTGCTGTATGTACTATACATGAGAGGAAGGTTTTCTTATAGGCCAGAAGACTGTGCCAACAGCTGTAATGGGTATAGTAAATCGTAAAGTAGCGGTGATCCTATTTTTTGGAGACGTTAAAGGATTACTTTGTGTACACATTACACTGGTACATATAACTAAAAGAATAAAGCTTACACGCAACCAGTGAAAGGTATTGGTCTTATGATAATTCCACAGCAATTTTTTCCAGGTATACACAGCGACAGGCTCGAATGGGACAACAGGGAAGAGCTTCAAGGTCCACCTGCAGCTGTGGGACACAGCAGGACAGGAAAGGTATGCAGTAAAATGATGCAGCCTGTCACAGTAGGAGATAACGTGAAGACCGTTCATTCGGTTTACACTGGTTCACTGTCGTGTGTTTGCCATACATTAAAAAATGTATACAGGTCACTGCTGGTAAAGACAACCTCATTACTAATATGAAGGAACTGTCTTCAAAGATACGAGTTGTAATGCTCACCTTTTTACCAGGTAACATCTCAAAAAAATAATTATGGCTGTTCTTAATGACAGAAAAGTGCTCATTTATATTAACCCACAGCTCTCTTTTTAAGTTATTGTGTTGTTTACATGTTTGCCAGATATAACAATGGACTTCATAATAGGTTTAATCAACATCGCCTTAAGGTTTACTCAACATTGCTTCTCCTCTTTTGCAGATTCAGGAGTCTTACAACGGCGTTTTTCAGAGATGCAATGGGATTCCTGCTAATGTTTGATCTCACCAGCCAGCAGAGCTTTCTGAATGTCAGGAACTGGATGAGTAAGTGACAGAATTAAAGTACAGTATAAGGAAGGGCATCTGCCATTAAAACCTGTGCCTGCTAGCTATACAGAACAGTAATACTAATGCAGAGCTGTGCTAGCTATGCAGAACAGTAATATTAATGCAGAGCTGTGCTACCTATGCAGAACAGTAATACTAATGCAGAGCTGTGCTAGCTATGCAGAACAGTAATACTAATGCAGAGCTGTGCTAGCTATGCAGAACAGTAATACTAATGCAGAGCTATGCTAGC
>JABJVR010048994.1:0-12395 GCA_025773905.1 Chitala chitala | reverse complement strand
TACAGAACAGTAATACTAATGCAGAGCTGTGCTAGCTATACAGAACAGTAATACTAATGCAGAGCTGTGCTAGCTATACAGAACAGTAATACTAATGCAGAGCTGTGCTAGCTATGCAGAACAGTAATACTAATGCAGAGCTATGCTAGCTATGCAGAACAGTAATACTAATGCAGAGCTATGCTAGCTATGCAGAACAGTAACACTAATGCAGAGCTGTGCTAGCTATGCAGAACAGTAACAGTTATGCAGAGCTGTGCTAGTAACACAGTGGTCTTTGCTGGGTGTTTCATTGCAGGCCAGCTCCAGGCTAATGCATACTGTGAAAATCCAGACATTGTATTAGTGGGGAATAAAGCTGACTTGGCTGACCAGAGAGAAGTTCAGGAGAAGCAAGCTAAAGAGTTAGCAGATAAGTATGGGTAAGCCTAACCCGGTCATTTCACTTCACACATTCATGTGAAGTTTCACTGAACATCATTGATGTCTCTCACCACTAAACTGTAGAAAGAATTAAGTCTGACTTTAACAATAATTGATAAGTATTTATTCTTATTTTATTCCTGAAAATATTATAATTGCTTTTGAAATTAAATTAGTAGTCTAACTTAAATGCAAATACAACTGACTGACATGTGAATTTAAAAATAACGTGCTTTGAAGCAGCTGGAGTTTAACACAGTGCATGGAATAACAGAAACAGCATGTGTAAGAGGGAATTATATTTGAAGTAACTCAAACACAGTTAAAAACACCGCTGCAGGGGCAAGTCATGTTAGGTTGAGCGCAGTAGGTGTCAGGTGTCAGAGGCCTTTCACACGAGTTTGAAAAACAACAGGTAGCAAGTAATAGAATTTCAAAACTTACTGCTTCAACTGCAGGTGCATCGTTTGCAAAAAAATTATTATATTTTGTGTTTGTCAATGGGGAGAGTCCTCCAAAAAGTGTGAACAAACTGCACAGGCAAAGATAAACATTGGTCACAGGTCAAAAGGTCATTGGCAGGCAGAGAGGGTAGCTGCTGAATGCCACAAAAATACAGGTCCAAATATTACCACAAGACCAAACTCTGTGATCTAGTCCCACTGAGAACTGTGTGTTGTGCACTTAACAAAGGTTTATGCTAGGTCTGCCATGTGGTAACTGCTCGTATTTGGATCAGCTCTGAAAGACCCAGAATCTTTTGTAAGGAGCACAAAATGTACACTTCTGAGAAGCAGGAAAAAGTAACATGGCCAGATAAGTGGACTCGTATTATAATCTTATAATAAATGATCTTGTATAACCTTTTCTCATATCTGGGAGAAAGTTTATTGGTGCCTCCTGCCCACTGCATCTGCTGAGAACTGTTAAACGTGGTGGAGAATCTGTAAAGATGCGGGAAGCCTTCTCGTGGGAGTCGTTACCGTACGTCCGTGTGTTGGCTCTGCACGGCCGTATAATAGCCAACAAACATAAGGCCAGTTTACAGTGCTGGATACACATTCTGCTGCACACTCTGTTTCCTCAAGATGCTCATTAGAATGAACGTAATCCCATGCATGTCAGCGCAAAGTCAAACACCTTCCTTAGCCTCTCTGGTCATAAGACTTAAACATCACTGTTTTCACCTTCTCTTGGAGAGCTGGGGGCCTCCCATCTTTAAGAAAGTTGCGATATCCTACTGTACTCTGTACACAGCTAAGAACTGACACAGTGTAGCTGAACTGTGAGATGGAGCAAGGCTGTTCTGAAGGCAAAGAGCAGTCCTACATTTTAATACGTTTTGATATTAATTTATTGTTTGGTGGTTCTCTGAATCTGTGATGGGTTGGTGGCTTGGCATCCTGTTCAGGGTGTCCCAGGCTTTGCACCCTAGGCTGTGAGAGGCTACAGGCCACCTGTGACCCCGAATAAGTGAAACAGTGGGGTAATGGATGGATGGATGGATGTTTCTATGATTTTGTCCATCCCCTTTATCTCTCAAAAAAGTATTTACACTATTACAAAATTAAATTGCCTAATATTTAATATTGCTCTATTGTTACACTCTACAAAACATTAGTATTAATCATTAATTCTAATAAGTGCACGTAAACAATACCATTAGCTGTGAAAGCCCAATGTTTGGCTTTTTTAGACTGCAGAGTCTTTATGTTTTGAAAGTGCATATTGAGGACTATCTTTGTCCAGGATCCCATACTTTGAAACAAGTGCAGCCACAGGTTCGAAGGTGGACAAAGCAGTTATCACGCTCCTGGACCTGGTGATGAAGCGCATGGAGCAGTGTATGGACAAGCCGGCGAAGGAGGCAGCCAACGGGGAGGGACCCAGCAAGCTGGAGGCCATGCCGCCTAAAGAGAAGAAGTGCGCGTGCTAGACACACCGTCCTGGTTCGGCATGTCTCCATACACATGGGGAAATGTAGAGCATAGTCACAACACCACACATCATGCTGCAAAGACACAGCCAGTCATGACCAGGGTGTCTCTGTCTGGTCAACTTGCCTCAGTGCTGTACTAGGACCTTTTAGTACTGCTGTATTTATTAATATTCTTAAAATCCATCCTTTTGCCTTTCCTGCCATACCACACTCTGGATCCACCATCAGAGTTAGACTGGTTTTGTTGTCTTTAATGTAATGATTTTTTTTGTTTCATCCGTTAAGAAGTATACAGTGGTTATTCGACATGGTTACTCGGTTGTCTAGAAGTGATATCTGCTACACACAGTCTTGCCTTGAAAGTACTTTGAAGTTAGTTGATTGATCTGACCGATATCCAACCACATAGTCAATAGTAGCAACGTACGCTACACAGAATGAATCACAGCTGAGTGTTTATTACCTTTTTTATGTTGATACGGTTTACATTCTCAATAGTCCTAAATGTGGTTATATATAAAATAATTTAAAGGGACTTTACAGAATAAATTGGCCTTATAATAACTGTAATAACTGATAACCACTTGTATAGTGCCAAAAACATTTATTTATTAATATGATGCATTAATTTCTTAAACAGGGGCACAGCTTTGTCATTTGAATGTTTTCAATGTATTTTAAAATTATAGTTAGCATACAGTAGCTGCCAACAGCCATGGTGTTCAACAGCAGTGGCACAGCTTTGAGGTGTGTTATGAATATATAGTTAAGTCGAATTTGGGTCCCTACCCTGGTGCATGAACGTCTGTGCACCGTTGTGCTGCGATAGCCTCCAGAATCAGTGTGACCCTACATGGGAGTTTTGTAATTTATTATACATTTATATTAACATTACTCTGTGCTACATGCTACTACTGTCCAATAACAAACAATTTTGGTGAGTAATGTTTATTAATGGTAGAAGTATTTTATTTTTAAGTGGTACCGTTGTTCCAAGAATATTGGTTTTTATAAGGAATTTATAGTACAGATTGGTCTCATTTTACGCCGGAGATAGGAGCTTAAAAGTTTCATTGTAAAATTATTGTACCTATTTTTAAACGTTTATTCAATGGAAAAGTTTCTTTTTTGTTATACATCAACCCCATATGGAAATATTTTAGTATGAAAAGTCATGTTTGTATGTATATTATTATTATTTTTTTTTGCCAGAAATTTAAATCTTTATAAATTTTATTTTTTTGAGAACGTTAACATTTTTAATATCAATTAAAATGTCTTATCATTCTGGTTTAATTTTTTAACGTTGCAGGTCTGAAATAGCTAGTACATAAGATTTCCATAAAATTGTGGATATGCATGTAAATGTTAAGGTTTATTTTTAAATAGATTTGTTTTTACAATTATATCTTTATTAACTATTAAATTGTGTTTTATTTATGGTAAAACATAATTTTTTGAAAAAAGTTATATAGTCCTGACTTCCTAGGTTGTTACATCAGTTGTGTAAAATGAGATGTTTCCATTTTCTTTTCCTCTGCTGTAAAATTTCACAAGTATTATGCGGCAAAACTTAATGTCTGACAGCAGTTTTGTAAAACATTTTTCAAATTTGTTGTCAAACTTCACAAACATTGAAAAGAAACATGCAGCATCGGGGACTATTTAATTACATTTTTTTTTTTACAAAGGGTACAAATTTTAGGAATTTTTAAAATTATTCTATATACAGACATAGAAGTGAATTCTCTGGATGCAAGCCGGCATAAAACGTGACTTTCCTGTATTGTTGTCAGTATGTTTTTAAGACACAGTTTGGGAAATGAAAAACATGGTTTCATAACGTGATGTTCTTTATTGAACAGTATTGCAAACACAGACCTAAGCTACATTGAGCACACGGTTTGGTTTTAATGAATTAAAAATAAAAAAACTTCAATAATTTAAACAATCTCTTCAGTATTTTCCGAAAGACGTTTGTGATTGCAGTATTGTAGTATAAAACACACACTCTCTAATTTGATCAAAATTGTACAGAACTAATCATTTTACAAATACTTGTGTGTTTGTTCTCAATTTGAACTGAGAATTAATGTTTCGATTTTTACTGAGAGACAGTAAAGTATGGTGACGAATGGTCACGTGACTGTCAGAAGCTGTGCTCTCTGTTGTGAACCATTTTCTAGCTGATATTGTCCTCCGGACAAATGTCAGCTTTTTTCTCCAATCATGTTCACCCATCAAGTATTGATGTAAAAGTTGCACAAGAATATGCAGGGTGTCCATTTATGTACGCGCATCGTTTTTTCCCAGTTAAATTATATAATGTTAAGCATCACAGATAATTGCAACTCTTTCAGTGAGAAGACTTTTTTGCAGTTATACAGTACAAGTTTCTGTAAACTGTTATAAATTACTTACACATTAATTTTACATAGCTTCATGATAATTCCTGCTTGCACATAAATACTAATATCAATACTATTGTTAATTATTTTAATGACTGTCTGCTGTTTATTTTCAGGTATATGTTGAAATTCTGTTATTTCAGAAAGTGCCATTTTGTTTAAATAATTAAACGGGGGCCAAAAACTTGACATTCTTTACAACTTTTCACTATCCGTGTTATGCCTTTACTGTTCTTTGATATGAATGATAGTGCAGTATGTTTAATTTATATAATCCTCTAAGAATTGCAACTGCATATTTTACTGCATAAAAAAATGCTAGGAATCATGTACCATGTTTTGGATTTATGTATCCTAAAGGTGAATGGTTTTTTTTACACACTACTTGTGTTTCAAAAAAAGAAATAAATGTTAGTATGCAGGAGATGCAGTTTCTAGTGCAATCACAGTATTTGACCAGGTTGTGGTAAATCCCGCATGCTCAACCTCAGACTTGTAAATGCTTAACATTTAATTATGTTGGGTTGACCAATGCATCCCTTGAAAACATCAGTTTGTTTTACTGCAGTTACTGAAACATCTACCAAACTCACCGAACAGTATTGTTTGGGAAACTTCTACAGGTCTACTGCTTGATCTAATTGACTGATGTTTTGTGGCAAATGTTTGTGGTACTTTATTATTTGGATGGTCAGTGCATTTGAGGAGCATATTAGGCTGTTTGGTCATAAAAAGTATTTGAAATATTTTTTTAGTGATGCATGTTTTTCTTCTGGCAAATGAAATGAGTAAAGCTTATAAAATGTACAACTCTGTTTGAGGTCATTCATTTGCTTCTATATTTGTATAAAAACTTGACAGAGGCCATGAAAAGTAACATATGAAACCTACATGAATTCCCCCTTCCTGTCTTTTCCTTGAATTAGGTCACACATGACACAGAATTAGTAGTAAAATTATTTTATAGTATATAACCACATGCTGTTACAGCCACATTTCTAATGAATTGTCTTAGGAGATACAGGATAGACAAAACATCACACAAGGAATGTGAAAAACAAAAAACTTAAGTTTGTCATAGTATGGTCTAGGATAGTGAAAATACAGGCATTGAGCTGTCTGTCATAAAACCTTTACATTATATGCAAGAAAAAATCAGTGGACTCATGATGATTATTGAAAAAAAAAAGTTATTGAAAAATGTGTTCTGAGTGTATACTAAGTCTTGCATGATCATTTTGAAAACAAAATGTTAAATTTCTGGAGATCTTTACCGTTTTCATAGTGGAAAAATAATGATTTGTATATCTCTACAGGCCCGGTGTGGCACATCTCCTTTGTTCCACATAAAATGTTAAAATCTATTATTTTGATCCCAAGGGTGAGAGTACTTTATTTTCTCCTAGTTGACTTAAATTCTTAATATAAGTACCAATCAAACTCTAAAATGAAAATGAAGCCAGCCTGCTCACCTCAGTTGGGCGATGGACAGCATTGTAAGATGTTTCGATAACAATATCTGCTTGCTGTATTCCCTTGCTTCCTTCATCTACAAGTAAAAACATTTTAGACCAAAGTCTGTTCATATATCTTTTAATCTGATACGAAGCACTTTGTGCAGAGGTGAGGCCTCGCATAAGGCTTCACACGAATGTAACAGTACAACCAATTGGCACAGTGGCTACATTCTACCACTGCACATTTATTCATAAAGACCAGACTCATTATCCCAAGCAGCATGAAAGAAAGCCACTTTACATGGGCGAAACATATTACCTTTCATATTTCCATAAAGGATGCTAACACTGAAAAAAAGAACATGCTGAACTTCTCACTTAGAGTCCAAACTTTCACATTGCATGCAACAACATTATCTATAAACAGCTGTGTTTTAACATACATTCTTTTCAATTAAAACAAACTATACAGCAGGACAGGATAGTAAACCAGTGGAATCACCTACACAGGCACAAGTTGCGATGTTGGGAGTACAAGCCCTGTGGTGTTGGTGGTGTCCTGAACATACTGCGTTTTGTATCGAGTTTCTCACAGATACTCTTAACAACCGTATTACGTATAATAGTTTCCCCAAACACAGTATATGTTTGTGTCTTGACTCAGTGAACAGTACTTTGCTGATGATCTCCTTGGGAAAATATATCTGTTTTAATTAATTTTCATTGATCTCTGAGGTCCGATATTTGGCCAACACTTCTTCAACCTGGTGGACATTTACCTGACAGCTACCATAGGTAACAATAGTGTTTTAGTCCAATTATAGGCATGTATCGTCATAAAAGAGGGAAAACGTTACAAATTATAGTATCGCATGCTTAAATACATTCTGAAACACTTGCATGAATAAATGACACAAAGAGAACACAGACAAAAAACCAGAAGACAAGAAACCAAGACAACTTATGTATGTGACATCAACCAATATGAAATTAGCTATTATCATTTTAATGCTACAAAGCAAAATACAAAAAATACAGTTTATCCAGTCTGTAACTGCATAAAACACTTAAAATTTCTGTAAATAGTGACACTAACAACAAAGTGTAGCGACCGCTGCATATGGACTGCGGGTCGGCTGCGTTGATGATGTCATCCCCAAGGTCGGGACAAGAATTTGATTAGCTGCCAGACCTAGAGACTTAAGTCTTTGGCTCAGCAGGCCAACCCTTTAGGCAGGTGTGTTGCATGGGCACCGGAGACCTGGTTTACAATCTGCTGGCTCTCTCAGTCCATTGCAATAAATTTCAATTTTTTTTTCTAACTTTTTTTCCAGTAGCTTTTTTATGTGACCTGTCATTGTCCAAAAAAGTATATGCACATACGCTACAGTTATGGTCCTTTGTATTAAACGCTTAAAAGCATTTATACTGGACGGTACAACAACAAAAAGCTGTACAAGAGTGAATAAACAAAAAAAAAGGCTTTGGAAAGTATACCAGCTTTAGTAAAAACGTGTTTCCTCCAAAAAAAAAAAAAAAAAGACCATTCTTTAACCGAAAACCCCTGATTCCAAGGTGCAATAACAACAAACTTTGAAAGAGGCTGTGAAGAAAACCATAATCCTACCTTTTCTAATGACACAGCAGTGGAGAAAATTGTTCCAAATCATCAGCCTGACTCCACAACACCCCTTTTACCTGTAATGTTTTTTTTCTAAAAATTGAGTGTGAAAGACTTAGCACACTTCTGTATGCTAAGAAGGATGCTAGTAAATAAAAGGCCAAACAACTGCCGCATTTATGATGGAAATACACATATAGCTTCAGAACATGGATACACAGTTTAAAGGCTGTCTGTAATATGTTGGACTGGTGCTAGCTGTTAAACTGACATGGGTTTTTGTATAGTTGTGCAGTTCTTGTCCCAGGGGTGCCCAGGCTGGAAGGCTTTTCACAGAGTCACGAGTCTCTGTTTGGAATGGAAATGGTGCCGTATTCGTCCTCGTCGTCTGTGTTCCAGTTCAGTCGGAAGTTCTCCAGACTGTGCTTTATTATGACCGTTTCCTTCCGCCTACGCAGGGAACACAGGAACTCGTGTCATCTCACGTTCATTTTCACAGCTAGTAAATCGTAAACTCATTAAGGGAAAAATTAATGAGGGCATGTATCTGACAAGCAGGCTATGATCCATAAATATGTACTGTATGAATACAATTTTCAACATTATATTTTGTGTGTTGTTTTAAAAGCCTGGCACAAATAACCGAATGGCTAAAACAGCTGATTATAAAAATATATTAAATAGCAAAGCAAGCATGTTCTATATAATATAATGTATGGAAATTGTGCCGTGGCTTGTTGTATTAATAGTTGTGAATGTGTGAAAGGCAGTACTATATCCTACTTTAACTGCATCTGTTGGTCCTGAAGCTGTCTTTGCAGCCGGGAGTTGGTCTCCTGCTCCTCTGCCAGCTCTCTCTGGGTATGTCGGTATTGTGCCTCCTTTCGGCTCGCCTCCTCTTCGACGTCGTTGAGCTGCCTCTTCAGGGAGCGGATCCTCTGGTTCATCTGGGGGCATGGAACGGAGGTCAAGGGTTGAACTAATATCCTGGCAACTAAATCAGTCACTCAGCACTGAGAGGAATACAGATGTCAATACAGTGCAGACAGTATGTCTAAGTCCCATCTAAGCATCATGTGATCTAAGCCCTGTTTCCTACCAGATCCTTCTGCTCTGTGATCAGCCTCTGTTCCTCTTCCATCTGGTCAGTTAGCTCATTGATCTTTCTTTCCAGCTTCGAAATGTTGTTCATCAGCATGACTTTGTTCCTGAACATTTTGAATACACAGACATTATTGTGAAGTGCATTATATTAAAATAAACTGAGCTAAAATCTGTGTGCTCAGTGGAAACCTATACAGACACAGAGAGAATATGTAAACTCCATACATGCTGTCGGAATCGGTCTCCCAGGGTGAGCGAGATCTTAGTGCCTCCAACATTCAGCTGAACTAAGCATTCCACTAAAGCCCATCCTCATTTCCTTAGGAAAACTATGAGTAGGACATGATACTCATTCTTTTAAAAGGGTCTTTCACGAGACAGTTGAGCCATCATTTACCTTTCTTCTGCCCGAAGTGTGTTCTCCAGATCCCTGATTTTAATTTCATGTTTAATGACAACATCTTCTTGGACCTTGGTGTTTTGCAGTTCTTGCACTTCCATACGGAGGTTCTTGATCTGCAATATACAGGAATATGTTTATCAATGGCAAACGGCAACATTTTCAAAAGCGCTTATATAGTTTGGGGACACTGGGAGCTTGGAGTCTATTACTGAACATATACTGTGAAACATAAGGCAAGTTCAGAGAAGAAACACCCTGCATGTTGTAGTGTTAACACATAACAGGGCTTATGAAGTACTGTCAGTTCAAATTAACCATATCTTGAGTCTACAGGGGAAAAGTCAACGCAGACCCAAGGAAAAATGCAAGACCAAGGTCCCATTCAAACGTACAACCCTGATAGTCCAGCGGACATGTGAGAATTGTGCATGTTTTGAAGAATGATGTTGTTTAATGCCCTAATAAGGCATCAATATGGAGGCAAGTGCAAAAATTCATGTAAATAGATTTTATGCATTTTGTCCAAAATGGCTGCTAGTTAGCTCATATGCAGTATTGGTAGTGAAGGATTAGTTAATTTTATGTTTTATTACCTATCATTTAAAATGGAGGAATGAATTTACACAGTACTTGGATGTTGTTTTACACGACACCACATAGTTTGTTGTGTTTTGCTAGGTAAAAATTTGTCAAATTAAAATCACAAAAATGTAGTATTGAAAATTTAAACTCTGTAGCATCTGTAGTCCAGCCCACACAACTTCGGAGTTTCTTCTTTGTCAGAAATGTGCTGTTAAAGTAAATTACTTCTTTTTCAGTTTTGGCTCATTAAAATGTTTCACTTAGAACTTGTAACATTTTGAATTTCACAGCACATTCAGTTTTAAAAACTTTTAGAACAAAATGAGACTCGGGCAGTTTTGATTTAAAAATTTCAGCTTTTAAAATAAAATATGGCTGTAATTAAGCTTGCTTTCGTATACCTCTTTCTCTAGAGTGGCTTTTTCAGACTCCAGCTGGTTATTTAGCTCTCTCTGCTGCATCAGCTTCACCTGAAGTTGTTCTGCCTGAAAAACAAAGTGACATTTCAGCCAAATGAGCGTCTCTCATAACAGATATTACTCTACCACTAAACAGAAATTGTGCCAAAGGGGGAAAAAAACCAATGTCATGGTGTATGTCATCTGAGCTCTTACCGGACTTGTATCCATTGTGACCATTATCAGAATTCTCGTAATTATCCTCATCATAATAATGAACATCATCATTATCCTTTTTGCCCCAGTGAGGGTCATGGTCACTACAATATCATAAATTCATTTTTTTTATATACATAAATGTGTAGTAAATTTTAACACAGTTCATGCACCTCTACTTTTTGTTCTGTTTCGAAAACTGATTTTAAAAGCAGAATCTGTGGACACAGAGTCACAGCAGACATCCGGAGACAGGCTGAGACTCACACACCTGTTCAGCGGACCTCTTCTGTTTGGTGACAAGCCGCTTCTCATTTTCACTTATCTCTTCGATCACACCCTCAAGATCAATGACCTTCTCCTACAAAAATTCCACAGGACCATGCATTCACAAAACACTCAAGAAACACTGTAAAGTTTTGTGCTTTCGTTGTTAAATAAGGTGATGTTGAACGTGCTTCCATTCTCTAAGAGTACGTTAACAATGCTGTTTTCCAACAAGACAGGGCACACAGACATTATCGCTAAAGTAGGAACTGAAATATTGCTTTAACCACATAAACTTGATTGGTATCAAAAGAATACAATGTAATTTTCAGAGATTACATTTCAGAAAAAATCAAATGAGATGTGATTAACTGTATAATAAAAACATATTTTTATAAGGCAAACTGTTATTTGTAAGGCAATTTTGATTTCGCCAGAATTTGGAATTTTTAAATTGTTTTAGCATACGATTTTATGCTTGTTGCCTGGCAGACAGCAGCTGAATGTTACTTGCTACAGGTACCTGAGCTTGCTTGAGCTGTTTCACCAGGTCATCTTTGGTTTGGGCCATCGCCTGCAGCTCCATCTGCAGGTCATCGATGGTCCTCTCAGCCTGCTTACATTGCAGCTGTAAGCGTTCCCTCCTCTGGATCTCCTCCTCCAGCATTTGTTCCCGGTCGGTTAGCTTCCCTGAGACCTGGGCCAAAGGCAACCCCAATGTGATCACTCACAAACCTGCGCCTGCTGCGTGCCTGCTAATCAAGCACTGACCTGGTGACCTCTGTGTCCACGGCAGTTTCTACTGCTATGTTTATTTGCTTGGGGAAGTGCAGTGATGTAGAGGAAGCAGTGCTGAAAGCACGAAACATACGCACCTCTCCTTGTAGCTTCTTTATTATCAACTGAGATTTCTCCAGCTCCTGTGTGCTATCCAAAAGGCTTTCCTCAAGCTCCTCTATACGAAGCTGGGCTTCATCCTTCAGCTTCTGGTGGAGGCCAAGCCCAGCCACTGCCTGACTCGAGGCCTTCAAGGCTTCTCCTAACTAACAGACATACGATACATCTTCTATTCCTGGACATTTCACTATTCACTCTGATCCTGATGTATTAACTTGCAGAGAAGCAAATTATGTGTCTATTATTAAGTAAAAATATCCTGATGAGTACTGTGCACTCCACTTATAGGCACAATCAAAAATGTTTGCAATTAGAATCTGTCATACAATCCACAACTGAGGTTATCCTTAGGAGAAGGTATAAATGCTTACATTTTTGTTATTAATTCTTCAACAATAAATTCATTTATATGGAATTTCTAAAATGTCTTTTAAAATAAGGAAAGTCCTGACTGTCTCTAACAATTTCCAGTTAAACTTTTCATCTGTCACACATACCTCTGCCACAGTGTCACACACACACACACACACACACACACACACACACACAAATATCTCAAATACCTCTGTCACAGTGCCCCACACACACACACACACACACACACACACACACACACACACACACACAAAAATCTCAAAAAACTCTGTAACAATGGCACACACACACACACACACACACAC
>JABJVR010048993.1:0-23003 GCA_025773905.1 Chitala chitala | reverse complement strand
CACACACACACACACACACACACATACACCCCCCATGTATTTTCTGCAGAAAACAAAGGCCAGAGCAATGACTCACTTGGGAAGGGAGCCCTTTCTTTCCCAGGGTGAGAACACGTCTGTGGGCCTGTCGCTCATGCTGATGCTAATGGTCTGGGTGTGGTACTTCTTGGTGGCTGTTCCCAGGGGACCCTCTAGGGGGCCCTCTTGTTTGGGCTTGAGCGGAGAGGACTCCAATTCCCCGGAGGTAGGGATGGAGTCCTCTGTGGTAGCAGAGGAAACATGCGTCTGCTCAGCTGGGGGTTCAGAGGTGCTGCTGGCCGAGGTCGCTGCAGGCGGGACCCAGGGTGCGAAACCCTCGCTGCCGCGGCCACCTGCTTGGCGGCTCTGCCGGATGCGCTGCAGTGCCTCCCCACGCTGCCTCTCGAGACGCTCCTTCTCCCGCCGTGCCTGTTCCTCCCTTTCTCGCTCCAGCTGGTCCCGCTGAAGGCGGATTTGCTCCATCATCTTCCTCTCGCTCTCCCGCCACTGCTCCTGTTGCTGCTCACACCTCTGCTCCTGTTGCTGCTCACGCTGGAGCCACTCCAGGTGTTCTACATCAGGCTGATCCCTGTCAGGCACGTTCCAAGGAGCTGCGCAGGCAGAGGAAGAGACGGGGGTGACTGACACTGGGACAGTCTGCGTTGAGCTGTCCCACATCTCTGGTGCCGGTGAAGCATCGCCCTCCAGCGAGGTCTCCTTCTGCATGCTGATGACCACCACCACCGGTCGACGAGTCGGCAGCCTCCTGTCCTTCACCAACTTGTTAGCTTCATTTTGCCCAGCAGCAAGACTGCCCTCATCAGACTGACCACAAATAATTCCTCCCTCTTTAGGGGGCATATAGAAGGTTGGCAGGTGGTTTTCTATCCTAGGGAGAGGCACCAATATCTCTGCATCTGACTTGGCCCTGGCGACGTGTATATCAGAGGTTAGCAGGTCCGCTGTACCGTGAGTTCCCGAGGAACCGGACAGGCCTTCTGGCTCTGGGACTGTAGGTTCAGAGCTTTCATGCTCTTTCTCCAATGTGGTTGCTGCACCTTCTTCTGTGGTTGGAAATTCAAAGTTTTGCCTCAATGAGCACTCACTGTCTGTGGTGCTCAGGGGAGATGCCAGGTGGTCTGGCGCCAGCTCAGGTGAGAGGCCCACTGATGTGGCCCTCACCTTCAGCATCTCCAGACTGAACTCGGCCTGCTCCAGTTCCCTCATCCTCCGGTTCTCTCTCTTGGCCCTCGTTTTCTGGTTTGGCTCTTCCTGGGTCTTGGGCCTCTCTTGGACTTCCTCTCCACCAATTTCCTGTGCATATCTTTTGATCTCCTCATCCAGTCCATCCAGTCCAGAAAGGTAATTAATATTGTGCCCCTCAGAGATTTGGTCTTTCTGTGAACTGAAGTCTGTTGCACTTTGGGTGTCCTCCTCTACTGTCAGAACTGAATGCCCATTCTGTAGCTGTCTCTCAAATAACTTCTGTTCTTTCACATCCTTAAACCTAGAAAAAAAAGTTTTTAAAACCCAGCTTGGTCATTTCTTGGTCAGACAGAATCAAAACTAAATAACAAGGACTTTCCACGCTACACTCTAAAGTATGTATGACCACAAACAATTCTATGTTGTGTAGTATATACACACAGTGCCTTCTTTTAAATAGTCACGTTCATTAGAACGTTATCATACAGCTCTAAACTTCGTTTTCAAATGTTAATGTTGTAACAGACCATCGCTGATCCATGATTCGTACAAATCACCCCCAGTTTGGCACACATGTTAAACGTGAATTAATTGCAAAGTTTATCCATCATATTTTACTGCTGCTGTTACTTTTTAAAATAATAATCCTCTAAATCTCGATGCAGAGTTGCAGTGAAACGATGCATGTCCTGATTTTACCAAGTGACAAGTGTTCATGGACCAGCATGGGGTATTGAGGGCACTAAACTTCAAACCACAACCCTTAACCCCAGGATGAGGTACTTTGACAATGATAAGCTCAGAAGTTAAATATATGTTATCCATTCCATACATTTGATTTGACTTGGGTATTGAAATGCATATATTTTGTTTTGTTTTAAAAGGGTCAAAATGTTGCCATACATTTTCTTTGCAAGTCAAAATGTTGCATTTCCTAATTTTTATTCAAATCACCATTTAAAGCTTTTGCTAATAGCATTTTTACTAATGACATGATGTTTTCACTAGATTTACTGCAAAAACCTTTCTAACAACCCATAAAAATTAAGAAAGAGCAACTCCTTACCCGAGTCTCGCAAGGTACCCCCTCCAAGCTGCTTGCAGAAGCACCACACCATTGAGCAGGCCGCGATACCATCGGCGCTCTTGGTGCCCGCGCCACACTGCCTGGATTTTACATGCAGCCCAGTGCTGTCGCTGGCAGCGATGCTGCCTCCAGCTCCTCTGGATGACCTGGGCAGACTTCTTGAGCCGCAGGAAGCTCACCCGCCTGCAGTGACGCCTCCAGGCTGCCTGCAGACGCACCGCTGCCTCGTGATGGAGGACGTTGTCAGAGCCCCAGTCTGGCTGCTCCAGCGCTGGCCGGCATGTTCTCCACCAGCGCTGTGGGAGGCGAAGGCTGTCAAACACAGCTCCACAATGCCCCCCCCCCCCACCAAATCCCCACCGCTGCAAACAGGCACTGGGGCCAAGAGAACACGTCAGTGCATTACGCGTCACACCTTACAGAAAAACGAACACTTACCCACACACTCGCTAAACATTTATGATTCGCATTTACACAAATAATCGTGGCATCCGCACCCCAAACATGTGTAGCGCATTTTAAAAAATAAAGAGGGAGTTTGTTTGTTTTCTCAGAGGTCACCAGAACAATTACATATGCTGATGAGTGACACATAAAAAAGAAATAGAAGTCACCTAAAGCAGTTACTACACGAAACCTGACGCACAACTTCGCCCAAATGCAACCTTCAGTAAGGCAAGGCGGCCTGCTACTATGTAACAGCACTGTTTAAACTGGTTTATTTCTCTTGGAGTTAGACAAGCTTACGCAAGACACTCACAAATCAGTAACAATAACATCAAAACCATCTCCGATTCCATTTACCCTTTCACACTCTTAAACAGTCAAAACATTTTTATACTAAGGCAATCAGGACCACTACAACTTTCATATTCCTCACTTTTGGTTTATACTGTGCCCCAAATCTCAGCTTTAATGCTTCTCCAGACATCCCCCCCCCAGTTGGGTAAATCTTTCAACACTAATGTCTCCCTGAAGAGGTAGTCACCTGGTCCAGGAAAAATACAGCATCAGAACAGGCCTCAATAAAGAGGGTGGAACTGGATATTTTATACAGGCAAATAAAGAAGGATCTCATTACATTTAACAGGTTTAGCACTGTTGACTCCTGGCATTAACTAAAGCTGTGAATACAGATTTTCCCTATGAGCCATTAACAACTATGTACGTCATAGTGTATGTTATAAATAAGACAAAAAATTAAGATACTTTCAGGTCATTTCCTCAAACCTGAGAAGTGAGTGCCTTTCCTGATACACACATGGGTTGGACACACAGTAATCTTGCTGGAAGAGATGAGGTGCCAGTGCCACTGACCTGGATGGTGTGGGCTGCCATTCTCATGCCCAAAAAGTGCCCCCTCTCTTGCCGTGCACGGAAGTGGCGCTGCAGGGCCACTATGCGCCGCAGCACCTCCTGGTGGAGCAGCTCCTGCAGCCGTTGTCGCTCTGCCTCTCGCAGGAACACCTGTCCAGATGAGACAGTGACGGGTGTAGGCATTATACACGCATGTACGACACACACGTGCATACAGACCCAGGTGCTACCATCTGAAGCACATATAAATTTTTTTAAATTACACAGTGGACTCCTGAGAACCATGTTAAATTATAGATGCAGATGTACAGAGATGGATGTAGGGAAAAGCGGAGGTTAAATAAGCACCATTGTTCTTCCCACTTGACAGCCGTCTGGGGACAAGTTCACCTGCCGCACAAACTCCCTGATGCTGGTCTGGCTGGGAACACAACCGTCAGACAGCAACACACGGAAATGCTGCACGAAATCCTGGGGAACGAACACAATCACAGGTGAACGCGGCTTATAGCATGCGTCACATCACAGAAAACACCCGTGTGTATGCAAGCTGGGCACTGGAGGGCACCTGGTGGCTGTACTTGATGCTGTACCCGGACTGGCGGATGCGAACTGTCTCCAGCATGCCGGTGTAGCGCAACTGCCTCAGCACCAGGCTGTCGCTGAAGCGCAGTGGGAGCTGAAGGGAGAGTGGACAGAGAGAAAGTCACATGGAGCATCAGGGCTGGGGGGTCCTCTTCACAAACAAAATTAGCCAAGGGACTAAACAACACACAGCAACTAAGGGTCAGACACTCGACACACATGGTAAAGTCTGAAGGGGGTCAAGATTAATCTTTGCAAATCTAGATCAAACACAAACATTCAGACACTTGCCCCTTCTGACCAAGGCACACACCCAGACACCCACACACACCGTGTGTGAGAGCGCAACATCTGCATAGAGCCAAGCTGTAACAGCACAGTGGAACACACACACACACACACACACACACACACACACAAACACAAACACAAACCTTCTCAGCGTTGGAGCGGATACACTTCACAAAGTATGGCTCAGACTGTCCAAGCGTCTCCATAAGCTTGTTCAGGGAGGCCTGAACAGAGCAGAACACAAGAGCCCAAAAACATCAGAACAAAAGCAGGACACCAAAAAACACACAGCTTAAAAGGAGGGACCACAAGGGTTAAAACACCGTAAGGTTCAACAGCTTCCTGTTGGTGCAGCTTCATCACTGGGATGAATTTCGGTATTTTAACAACCTGTTTTCGACCAGTATTAAAGCGCAGTCAGAGAAGTCACCTGAACACTGGTGACTTCATGTATTCTGCTTGCAAGTGTTTCACTTGTGGTCTGTCTGTGATTTCAGGAGAAACACAAAAACACTGTATAGACAGGCTCCTGCTCTCTCAGAGCAGGGACCCAGCACTGAGAGGACAGTATGTCCCCAGCACTGAGAGGACAGTACATGTAGGAGACCAGTGGGGGGAGGTGTGTCGCTCCTGCACTGTCATCATATCTAGCTTACAATTATTGGTTTTGGGTTAAGAAAAGAAAAAAAAACATCATTTACACCAAGAACTCTGTGTTGCTGCCATCAGAACACAATATTCTGTCTGCAGTTAAACAAGATTGTAAATGTTAGTGTATTTGCAGTAACTCAATGCAACTGGTTTCAGCCAAGCAGTAACAGCGCAAGACTGTTTTAACTGACTGTCCTAAAATGAGAGTCTGTTAGAAAACAGAAGTTGACACATTGACCAGAGTTTGACTAAGAATTTTGCAACTATACCAAAATAATTAAGAATTAATGACCCGAATTTAATTAAATGTTTTGGCTATAAAACTTTATTTTCCTTTTCATAAACGTAATGACGTATATGGGAGTAGGTCTGAAGTTGAACAGAGCAGAAAAAAAAAGCAATGAAATATCACACTGTGGGTGTGTGAGAAATGTACAATCCAGAGGACTGCAAAAACGTTAAAGATGATGTGGGATGGTGTGCGAAAAAATGGAGACCAGCACGGCAATATGAAGGAGAACTCTGCATGTGTTCATGAACTCAGTTAATCAGTTTGGATATCTGTGAGAACAGAGAAGCTAATATGGCTGTTCAAAGAAACCAGATACACAGATCTCTTTATCATGACAGCGGTGTAAGTTATGGTGATGAGTTCAAGCATGTGAGAGACGGTATCGCGGCCCAGACCTCGGCTGAGACGGTATCGCGGCCCGGGCCTCGGCCAAGACAGACGGTATCGCGGCCCGGGCCTCGGCCAAGACCAAGATGGTATCGCGGCCCAGACCTCGGCTGAGACGGTATCGTGGCCCATACTGTGACGGTATCGCGGCCCATACTGAGACGGTATCGCGGCCCATACTGAGGCGGTATCGCGGCCCGGGCCTCGGCCGAGACGGTATCGCGGCCCAGACCTCGGCCGAGACGGTATCGCGGCCGAGACGGTATCGCGGCCCATACTGTGACGGTATCGCGGCCCATACTGAGACGGTATCGCGGCCCATACTGAGACGGTATCGCGGCCCAGACCTCACCTTAAACTGAGACAGTACCGTGGCCCAGACTGAGACGGTATCACGGCCCAGACCTCACCTGAAACTGAGACAGTATCGCGGCCCAGACTGAGACGGTATCGCGGCCCAGACTGAGACGGTATCGCGGCCCAGACCTCACCTGAAACTGAGACAGTATCGCGGACCAGACAGACGGTATCGCGGCCCAGACCTCACCTGAAACCGAGACAGTATCGCGGCCCAGACTGAGACGGTATCATGGCCCAGACCTCACCTGAAACTGAGACGGTATCGCGGCCCAGACTGAGACGGTATCGCGGCCCAGACTGAGACGGTATCGCGGCCCAGACCTCACCTGAAACTGTGCACTGATGCTCGGAGGCTTCTTCTTTTTGTGCAGGTGCAGCAGCGACTTGGTGATGCGGTCGTGAAGCGTCTGGCTGCTCAGGTACTTCAGAGACTTGACATCCAGCAGGTGCTGGAGCAGAAGAATAAGATCTTTAACATACTGCCTGTGCACCCAGCACTCACTCACGACATGCTTCCCACCACAGCAGTGGAAAAAACAGCATGTCTGCTACTGAACTGATCATTAAGCCCTGCCTGTCTGCCACTGTACCATGCCAAGAGGCTTACCTTTGGAAGGCTTGGCTTTGACTTGTAGTTCTTATTCCGCCTGTAGAAGAGAAGCTGTCAGATTTGGGTGGAGCCCCAATACTACACTACAGTGAATAATGGTGATTCTGGTGACAAAGTGACCAGAAGCTCACATGAGAATCCCATGGGCTCTCTCCAGGAGCTGCTTGTTGGTTGAGTTGACCACAATACCATCCTCACCCACCGATGTTCCTGTGGAAGCGGTCAGCCAAGCAGGCCTGCTGCCCCGCATGGCCCAGCCCACACCAGTGCTCTCCTGACCCCTAGAGGAGGGACACAAAACCACAATCACTCATACTGTAAGAAGGACCTATCCAAAGGGCCTAGGTTCTGCTTTTCCTGTTGGTGTATTCCGTACCAAGAAGGCACATATAGAAACAAGGATTTCCTACTTGGTACACTATCATTTCCAACTAATTCTTCCCCCCCACCAACATGCAGTTCAAACCCTGCCTGAGTTCCACTTTGAGTAGATGTATGTTCAGCTCTGTGCCTGCAAGAATAGGTTAACCTTGAAAATATCTCAACAATACTCCAGTATGTAAGTGTGGGTCAAACCGTAACAAAGATATTCCAGTGACCACTAAGTGCAGCTCCAAGGACAGTGGCTGTAAACGGAGTCCCCACCTTCCTAGGACTCACGTTGTGGTTGTAAAACGAAAACGTAATTGTGGGAATACAGGCTGGCTGCAGGCCAGTTGGATTAACAGGTGGATTTCGCTAGTTCTGCAACACAACTGGTAGGTGTGATTTCACAAGTGCTCCCTGCTTCCCACACCACCATCTAAAAATGGCTCACACGCCCCCAACAGAGTGCAATGCGCGCGCGTGTGTATGCGTGCTAACTCCACCCAGCAGCCAGATACCAGCAGTGTGGTATGGAGCCACAGATAGAGCTCAATACAAAATGCATTGCGGCCATGCCTTAAGCATGACTCAGGACATGTGACAGGTCAAGGACAAGTCTCTCAACAAAGTCATTCCACTGTTCCACGAACAGCTCAACACTGCCCGCACACCCACCGTTGTGACTTCTCGTTGAGAGTGTTGGTTCCCTGAAGATCCGACAGCGGGGTCCGGGGGCTTTTCCGAGTGATACCTGAATCTAACAAGAGTGTGGACGTTAGAGGACGCACAGGACCAGAGGACGCAGATGCACTATGCCACCTGCTTTATTGTGTTCTGTGTGATAACACAGCAAGCAGAGTATGAAGACAGGACATGGTTTCTGTGTCTGTAGGGTGAGGATTTTGGGGTGGGTTGTAACTGGACGCCTGAGCTTTAAGACCCCTGCAGCAGTGGTCAATGTGAAATGGCTGTACAAGTGTTTGGATGCTCAGAATATGGGCCTTTCTTGTTTTTGAAGCCCACGGGATGTGCATCTTTCTTGTCCATCATACTCTCAGCTCTCAAAGCCACAGCAGATGTTCTGTTAGAAGGTAATTGGTCACGTGATCAGCGTATACGGTTCACCCACACGCTAAAGCTGGCTGCCACGTTTTTGGCATTATTCATTAAATGTTTTGAAACTAAGTGGGAAAAGACAGACGCGCAGATTAAAATCCATATGGTTTAAATTAAACTGTGAAACCTTCTCAGTAAGAACCCACTGGTTAATTTTAGCCCAACGGCTGATCAGAGCTGCTGGCAAGGAAGGCTTAAAGCACTGATAAGGGAAATTAGTCAGAGGCGATACTGCTGGACAAATGTCAATACATATGCTGCATGGAGAACTGGCATTTCACTTACAGCCACTGCTGCAGTTCAGAGCAATTTTATTTCTATGCAACAGTTTAAAGAATGCCAAGATGTTCAAACTGGACCAAACCGAGACCAATGGGGCTAATCACTACAGACAACTGGTTGATGCCAGAAGGATTCTACCACTGTATCCATAAACAGAAAGGAATAAAAATATATGAGAACTGGTGTTTCTATGCGTGTATATTTCTGAGCTCTGCCACTTTAGTGCAATGTTATGTTTAATCACAAAACGCCAATGTGTTCCTTGTAACACTATGAAATAGAGGAAACCTTTCAGAATAAGGCCTGTGTAATCATTTTACTATGACAATGAATGTCAGACAGAACATGAGTTTTAAATAAAACAGTTCAAGAAATGTCTTTAAATATATAAAATGATTACCTAAAGTGCATGTCTACTCTTTATTCTTGCTCTATATTAAGAACATGTGATGTCTGCCAGATAAAAATCAGATGGAATTGTAGGAATTCCAGTCTTACTGTGCTTCTCCTCCTTGCATCTCTGCAGTATCTCCAAACTTCTCTGGTGCACTGGGTGAA
This sequence comes from Chitala chitala, assembly GCA_025773905.1. NCBI lineage: Eukaryota > Metazoa > Chordata > Actinopteri > Osteoglossiformes > Notopteridae > Chitala > Chitala chitala. The sequence continues at coordinate 13,877 of JABJVR010048993.1, read as the reverse complement.
GGAGAAAGCTGAAGTTGTCCACACTTTTCAAGACTGCACAGGGAGCCGCATCATCTCGCCCTCGAAAAGAAAAGTCCAAACACAAAAGAAACAAGACAGACAGGGAAGAGAAGGAAAACCAGTTACTGTGGAGGCTTGCAGGGAGATCCCCAAAGAAGGACACCCACACTGCCACAGTGACAAGCTGCTTAATGTGCAATCACTGCAATGGCCAGTATAATAATAATCATAATAAAAATAATAAATCATAATAATAATGTATTATTAGCACATGCTGGCTGTACAGAAACACAACATCGGATGGGTGGGAAGTTTATCATCAATATCATCGTTATTAAACACGCGTCTATGACTTGGTGTAAAATTTAAAACGTCTCTTCATAATTGTAGCTGAAACACCCCAGTTACGACGTTTGTCACTCACTGGGTCAAAGGGGTAATGCCGTTTAGAAACAAATAACGTGACCTCCACTCAGCTAGGTGCATGTACACGGAACAACTGGCTAACAACACAATCAGGAACAAAGGATATTCCCTTTGGGCCAAATGTGATCCAGAGCTGTTTTTTTTTTTTTTTTTTTTTTTTTTTATTAAATTAAATTTTTTTTTTTTTTTTATATCAGCCCCCCAACACGGCAATGTAGAGAACTGCTTTAAAGAGGAGAGGAAGAGCACCTCCTAAAGACGACCACCTCCACACATTAACCTTCTTCTACATTGGAAGTGAAAACAAAGACCTGCTGCCTTTCAGAACCTTTCAGACCTCTGAGAGAGACAGCTCGCTCTGCAAAGGCAAAGCAGCAAGGCCCAAGTAAGAGCCTGAGATTATCACACACATTCTCACATTTTGCTGTACATACAGACAAGAGAACACACTCCAAGAAGCCTGGCCTGTCTCAAAGTGGCTCACAGTGTGGAAATATGGAGCGATGACAAAATGTTAACATCCCATAAAACACCCTCCCTCTTGGATGCAGTTGAAAAGGAGGACTTTTTCAGGCTCTTTCAGGGCAAGGATGAGATGGAATTGTTTTCATCCATGTGTTTTCTTAGTATTTGTTTGAGAAATGAGCAGGATCCATTTCAGTGACAGTCGCTGTCATGGATTGTGTTAGAATGTACTGAGCTCTTTTACCAACTGGTATCATGCAACCACGGCATTCCCGCTCAAAACATGCACGTGTGGACATGCAGGTGCTGGTGCGCACGTGCTGCCTGTACAAAAACGAGCCGCGGGACAGGTGGGGGGGGGGGGTTACTCACCACTCTTCTTCTCCTTGCGCCGCTTTCCTGCCTCCCTGAAGGCCATAGCAGCTCGGAAATAAGCTCGGAGCACAGCCCAACGGAAAGTGGCCACGGGGTCGATGCCAATGAGGGTGCCAATGAAGGCATTCCGGCTGCTCTTCAGCAGGGCTACAATGTCTGGTCGCATGTGATCAGTGTTCTTCTCCCTGAAATCCTGCACAGACAAAAGGGGGTGGCAGATACAGTAACCAGACAATGAGACACCATGGACCCCGTCCTTCAACCATCATAGTCACCCAAAGAGGCTCAAAGACTTCAAAGGCCACAAATAGCTTGGGTCAAGACATCACAGAAACGGCAAAAGTGATGTGAATTTATCAAGTATGACTGTAACACGGAGCCTCTATAAAAGCACTGAATCAATGTCATGTGACAATACAAATTAACATGCAGAAAGACAACAAGGCACTGTGGAAATGCATCACTCTTTAGAAGGTGATGTTGTGTCTCGTGGATAACAACAAGCAGGCCGTGAACTGTCATTTGAAACAGAGAAGATACTGGGCTGTTAGGACAGAGCTGTGCATTCCAGGGAACACCTCTGTGTGAATTAAAACTGAAAGAATTATGGGTGACTGGTCAGATCCCAAAGCCACTGCACCAGCTATCAAACCTGTCTGGCACAACAGCCGTAAACAAGCTGAAATCCATATGCCCTGGACAACACCCAAAAGTAAAATGAAATTCAAAGAAATTAAAGTGGCAAAAATAAGTTGCAGGCAGTATGTCAGTCGCAAAGAGGGAGACGCCAGAACACGTTAGCTGCGCCAACATGCAGGAGGCAACCGGCAACAGCGTGGCACAGAAAAACCCCTCTGTGTGCCACGGCAAACTGTTCTGCAAATACATGGCTGGCAGCCAAGCCAGGAATCCGACTCTAGCTCCAAAAACAGGTCTGTGTTCTTCCTGTGACTGGATATTAAACCAGCTGTCACTTGTAAGAATACTTAGTGTCTAGTGACCCTGAGATGCCCTCCGACAAGAGGAACGGTGTCTAATGGTGTGGATGGCTGACCTACTCACCTTGACGCTGTACTTAACCTTTCCGGCATAGTGTCGGATGATAAACGCAGGTTCCATGACGGCTGGAAACTCAATGTAACTGTTACCCTCGTGTAGCCGCTTAAACTTGTCCAGCAGGGTCTGGTTGGAGGCCTGTGGAAAACTGCAGGGTGGGGTGAAGGGGTTTACAAGGGGTGAGCATTAATTGCCAGCATTAGAATTTCACGGTCTCCTCCACAACAGGGACAACATGAATACCCTCCACATCTACTAATCATACACTAGAATGCCTCATCAAGCTGCAGTTTAGTTTAAAAACCCAACCACACACATTCTGACAGATCCTTTCGGGGTCCATGGTGGTTTAAGTCCACACTGAGGGGGCTCTAATGAACGGGAAGGGCTAGAACGATAAACACTCAGAGCCATGTTACACTCCTAATAACCACTAGCATGGCAATCCCTCATGTGAAGGGATGAGGGCCAAATCCTGGGGAAGCTGCTGAGTATGGTGCTTATCACCATCACATCACAGTGGACCACAACAGCCCCAACGTCTCCTATAGCAGCAGACACAGAGGGAGTGAAACAGACAGACAGAAAGCGTGAAAGGTAAATAGAGACTGTGTGTGTGTGTGTGTGTGTGTGTGTGTGTGTACCATGACGTGTACTGACATGGGGACACATGACTCCAGTCCACACACAGCCTGTCTGAAAGTACTGCTCACCCAGGAGCTCTTCACCACCACCAGTTACTTTTTTCTTACTCTACTGGATGTTCTTAACTGCAGTGACTACGATTCATATATTGTTTTCAAAAGTCTACAAAACACATAAGTAGTTGCACAGAGATATTGCTTCTACTGCAGTCAATGCCAATAACACATTTGATACTAATGACAATTAAAGGTAATGAAACAGAAGTATAAAAACACCCAAATTCAACTGTGCTTGGTTCATTCAAGCTCTGAAAAAAGAAAACTGTTGAAGCTGGTTAGTGTGGGTTTGTAGGCACAGGAGAGACACGAATCAGGCATGCACTGAGACGGTCAGGGCTCAAACTGCCAGCCACATCGTGGAAAAACTCAGCAGCTACGGGCTCTGCAAGACAAGGATAGGAGCACAGGCTGGGTCTTGGGCAGAAAACACCTCAACGGTTCTGAAATACTGCCTGGCAATTTTTTCTGTCATGTGGCAACACAAAATTATCACCAATACAATCAGACTTCGTCTGGATGTTACTAGATACTGCGTTCAAAACAGAAATTACCTTGATGTTTCAAAACAAAAATGATGTGTGAATTCACAGAGGGCAGAGTTTATAACACTGAAAATTATTGGTATCATGTAAAATCATATAATATATAAATATTAGTGTTATTTAATATTTGTTAGTGTAAGTGCAAACTATATCTTTAACATTAAAGCTTCTTTGTCTTGGCAGTGAACCTCACGCGTGTCGGCTGTCTTTGTAACTGTGGAATGTCACATTTCTCACAGTAGCTTTGAAACATTTGTTTTGCATTTTTAATAATGTGTCCAAAACGCAGCGCTCCCGGTGCTGCTGGAAGCGTTCCTAAGAGGAAGAAGACTGTGACAACTCTGACACAGAAGGTGAAACTGCTAGATATGCTTCATACTGGAAAATCTGTGAGTGCGGTACAGTACTGTTTGTTTACTGTGACTGGTTTGGTCAGGCTAGCACACTTATGAGTTTTAAGGGGAGGGGCATGAACTATTTGCAAATTTTCACATTTGCTGGGGTCCTCCAGCCCTAACCCTTTTCAATGTAAAGGGACGACTGCAACAGAGATATGTATTAATGATCAATTATTGGAAATGTTGATTTAGTAAAATCTAAGTGAGCTAAGAAGACAGTTTTATTGTAGAACTTCTGAAAATGATGGCTGTCAAAGGGGGGGGGGGGGATTTCAGCTTCCAGATGAAGAGTTGAGTTGTTGCAGAAGTGGAAGAAAAGGTCTGCTTTTATTAACTTCTAAAGGTGTACACAGCAAATAAACAGATTTTTAGGAAATAAGTCTATACACATTCATTCCTCTTCCTGTACAAACTTGTCTCTTAGAAGTTATGTATGTTTATGTAAGCACTCCAAATAAGCATGTGTCTGGACCAACGATGACCTTCAGATGAGATATTTTTTAGCTGAACGACATCCCGCATAGCAAGTTCCAAGGACAGGCTCAATACCGTCAACAACAGAAAAAGCTAGTGAAGGACCACACTAAATCACAAAGCCACAGACAGTGGATGAAGAAGAGTTCAGACGCGCTCAGGAACTGTGAAAAACCTGTGAAGGCACACAGCACTCAGTGGAGGCTGCAGCCAGCTGCACTGCCTAGGCTGGAGAAGACAGTGTGTACTCACTTGCATTCCTCATCCAGCAGGTGAAACAGTGCTGTGGGCTTCCTGCTGATGAGGCTGATACAGCCACTGTTGTCGATGTAATCGATGTTGTGCCAACTGATGCCCTCGGCGCGGTACTCCTCCTGCAGATGGTTTACAGGTCATGGTTTTAGGGCCCACAGTATTCTGTCACCATTCACAGGCATATTTCAGAGCTTGTGAAAACACAAGAATGAGAAAGCATTAACTAGCAAGCCGGCAGGCGCCACATGTTTGGCGTGGTCCTAAATGGACCCTCTGCCGTTTACTGCAATGGCTGAAGTTGATTACTTTGGTGCTCTGAGTAACTGTGAAGGCATAGTGTACTCTGTGCACGATCCAAACAGCAGCAAACATTGCCAACAGCAAACCTCTGAGAAGCTGAAAACAGGTGCTAGGTAGAATTTGGAGCCAAAGGTCAAAAAAGTAAAAAATTAAATTCACAGGACACTAGAAGCAGGTGAGGGAGAGGGACAGCTTTGACATAGTTCAGACAACTCAAATTCCAAAAACAAAAAAGCCTCCACAAGCAAGAGGAATGTTGCATCACCAGCTGCCAGTCTTTTCACTGTCCGCTCTGAGATCATATCAGTTTTGGGTCAGTGTCAATACATCAAAGCAAAAGAGAAGCCTTCACAGCTCCACCACACACTCAAGGGTGCACTGCCTCTGCTGCCTGTGTCCTTCTAGCTCTCAGGACACAAAAAGCCTCCCGAACATCTAGCTTGTCACGACAGTCTGTGCTGCCTTGGACTGTAGTGTAAGGAAAACTGAACAACAAGAGGATGTGCAGGATTTTCAGAAGAATCAACGGAATCCTCGCCCCGTCCCCCTCTTTCAGCCAAAAACACACGCCGAGCTGAACAGACTAGTTCATCACCATTTTTCCCCCACAGGCTCGCTGCACGAATGATAAACACGACAGATGTTGGAAACGTGATTGGTGCAGAGAGCTTAACATAACCTAATAAGGCACTGTGTCCCAGATCTTCCCGGAGAGGGGGGGGAGGATAAAAAAAAAAAAAAAAAAACAAAAAACAAAACAGTCAGGAAAGTCATCAGGGTTCAACGCTGGGAGTTCCAACTAAAATAAATAAATAAAAAACTGAGTGGCATAAGCTGTTGTTCATGAATATATACCTATAATCACTGCTGTGCAGTACAGTTGTGCTGTGATGTAGAATCAAAGCAGGAGAATGGAAATCCTATAGTGAGAACAGAAGGTTCCATACCATTAAACAGCAGGTGAAACGCTCCCACTTTACGACCTGTATTTTCCTGCTATTTATATTGCAGCTGTGTCCTCCTGTATGTTTTCCTTGATGGCCTGCCAAAGGTGTCGGTTCACTGCTGCAGTCAGAGATTGTGCTAATTGTGGCTGCAGCCATGAAGTGTTATGGAGAAGGAAATCTGTGTTGCTGTAGCCCTCTTCCCTACCCTCTGTGTTGTTGCCCCAAGTCTGGACAGAAGCAGTCCTTCTGAATATGTGAAGGGCAGTCTACCCCAGTCAGTGAGAGCTACCCAATAAGCCATCTGGGCTTCCCTTGCAGATGAACACGGCACAGCCAAATCCCCCATCTTCTTGACACTACGGGTAGACGTGTTTGTCTGGGCTTAGCTAGAACCTTCAATCAGAGCTGTGGCAGCTGGTTCACAGTAAGACAGTGGCAGGCCCACAGCCTAACACCAATCAGTCAATCCTACTTCTCAGGAACGTTTGGACTGAGAACACCACGCCTTGCCTCTTTGCCAGTTTTCAGACCTACTGGGCTGGTCAGTAAATCTCAAAAGTCTGAAGGTGACATTGTCAAAAAACTCAAAACCCTGTAACAGTTAGTAGCTCAAGTACTATTATGAGCGATATGCAACGAGACAGACCTTGTGTATTTGTTTTAATACAAAATCTTGGACCTTGTTTCCCCACAAGGTGAGGCAATAGTCAATGGACAAAATTCATATAACAACAACAACAACAACAACAACAACAACAACAACAACAACAACAACAACAACGGCAATGAATACCAAGTGGAGCCTAGAAATGGCGTAGACTGACTACAAAAAAAAGCCTTTGACAATGTCTTGCATTCCTTGCATCCTTGAAGCCTTTAGGATTTACTAGGCGTGCTCAAGTATTACACTGTTTGTAGGGGCTACAATGAAAGGTTGGAGGACTGAAATGCACCTTTTCCATCAAGGTGGTTGCATTAGCACTGTGCAGATTTTGATGAAGTGAGGAATCTTTCAGGGTGACTCCTTGCCTCCCCTGCTATTCTGTGTCACACTTGTGCTGCTTACGCAGGGTCTAGGATATGCAGTCAACAAACAGCCAACAATCGGGATTACTAGGAGGCCATGACAGATTAATTGGGGAAATCTAGTCAGGACACCAGGGACCACACATGCTTTTTACGAAGAACACCATAGGATCTTTAGTGATCACAAGTAAGGACCTCGATTTTACATGTCATCCAATGGATGGTGCCACTTTTAGAAGTGCTGCCTAATCTTGGGTCACTATAAATTTTCATCTCTTGCACAGCTGAATCAATCGCAGCACTACTGAGAGCAATTCAGCAAGCTTTTCCCTATACACATATTGTGGACAAAATTCAGCTCTAGCGTCCCTCTGGTACATCGTAAAATGGCCAGGCCCCAAACGATGATGGCAGGTGGCATGTCTTTCAGACACAGCCTGAGTCTCCAGAAGGAACCTGCCATCCCGCCTCTAGGTTCCCCAAAGTGCTTGAACAGTGTGCCAGTCAAAGGCCTCAGAGAGCAACACCACATACAGCAGCCCTTCAGCTGGGGAGGGGGGGGGGGGGCTATAAAGGGAAATATAGTGCGACACCCATCATGTTGCTTATCTCACTCTTCTTCCTCTTCTGTCACTCCATGTCATTCTGTGGTTACTCCAAGTATAGGGAGTAGGCCATTCCTGTTTTGAAAAGCACCTTGGGGGGGAAAAAAAGCAGGCAGCCTAATGCTTCACAGGCTTCTGAAGAGATCTACTCTCATCTGAGGCTGACGATTTCTCGTCTGCCCGCTGCTCTGAAACAAACGATTCGTGACAAAAAGCTGAATTTTAAGGAGCGGCCCAAAGTGACTGTTAGTGAGGATTTCTTCTTACATGTCTGCTGTTTCCAGCCACTGAGGTTGAACTGTGTCATCAAGGCAGGATTCAAGGGAGACACGAGTGTGTAATAAGTGTTTCTGAACTCACCGTTGCACACGCATGCGCGCGCACACACACCATTGCCTATCTCTGTACTATTTCCTGAGATAACTGCTGAAAAGCAAAGAGGAAAACAGAGAGGGTATCGCGGCTCAGGTGCGTCAGGGCTGGACTAGGTTAAACGGCGCTGATAACAGCGTGTGGACAGAGATACAAATGCAGTCCTCTTACAAGTCAGCAACCACATCTACTGCCAATCGCTGAAAACGCTGTATAACCTGGTCTGTATAAGTGGATCAAATGTAGGATGGTGGCAGCCCCAGGCCAACCTGAAATTTACAGACATCCTTCATGCATAGAAAAGTAAGTTTCTCTTAGATTAACTTCGTTATTAACTTCATTCAATAGTCCATGTATATTATCATTTATACAATAACCCAGCAACAAATTATACTCTTTAACTGGGTTACATGAGGACTAACCAATCCATGTTAAAAATAACTGGCTTCAGCTTAACTTAATCAGGCACAAAAATCTCTTTGTGTTGGTTGTCACGGGCAACGCAAACAGGAAGTGTCACTGTGACAGGCCACATGCAGTCACAGTGCTGAAAGACTGTCAGGCTTTGCCCCGCCTTGGGACCTTACAAGCAGCGGGTTTGAAGAGGCGTGGTGTAGGTGATGGAGTTCAGGAGTGCCACGAAGCAGCTGTCCTCTTCTCTGCAACCAGCTGTAGTCCCCCCTGCCTCGTCTACGCACCGCCCCAGAGATTCCACAAGTATTTAGAGTCAACTCTCAGCCAAAGATCCCCACGATGTTTCTCATTCACCTGGGATGAATAAACCGTTCCCTAATATGTCTGGGCAACTGTTACATGAACAAGCGTGTACGAGGTTTCACATCTTTACGTGCATCCATATTGTGTAGATGAAGGTCGTCTCTGTGAGGAAATGCGAGTACCTCTCCACAGAGCTAATTACAGACCACACTGTTCTCAAGGACAGAGAGTGCATGTCCAGCAAAGCCACCCCGGTGACAGGCAGCTTTCTGAGGCAGAGCAAAACCTCAAGGCCACCTGGCGTTAAGCCCTGTGACATGGAGGAGGTGAACAGGGTGGATTTCAGCCCAGAGACAATGACGGATATTAGAGGTTGCCTTGGAGAGGACACAAGCAGAGACAGCATTAGAGAGAAGGTGGTTGTGTTTTTCCTCACACCTGTTATGCGTAGCTATTAATTGGAAACCCTTTGTTGAGTGCCAGAGTGACAGAACAGATTAAACCGTGGGACCTGCAGTGCAATGGCCATATTTGGAGCTGTGACTCAGAAATACACTGGATGATTGATAGCAGCCAAAGCTAAATCAGCAGACAGTGATGGTCAAATATGTATTCTAGGACTTAAAATGCAGAACAAATACATTTGTTTTTACTTAAGATGAACTCTGAAGGAGTACAGTGTACAATGTCATGACCTTGAGATTCATTGTGCTCAACTACAATTTATCAAAGCATTTTCCGATGACTAACTTTACACTACGAAGAAAAATGTCACTGGCAGTAAACCCAAAAATTAAGTAAGTATCTTACACAGCGCAGCATTTATCATGGGAAAAGCATCAGTCTCAAAGCAGATGCCCAAATACGGGATTCACGCTGGAGGATTCCTGTACTTCCCTTCTCAAAGTCAGAAAGCAGGTCTGAGAATGAGAATAATTACAGTGTTTGTAGTAGCCATGCCCCAAAGAAGCTAAGGCATTATTCTGTTCTTTATAATTACAGAGATGCAGAGACTTCTCCACCAACCACTGAAGAAAAGGTGCTCGCTTTACTTGTGGAGTCTGTGAATGGGGCTGGGCCAAACACCACACTGACATCCAAGAGCTCAGTCAGTAATCCACAGAACAAACAGCCCTGTCACAGCTGAGAGACAATCAAAGCAACACTGGGTCTGAACCACAGTCTGCCGGGGCTGCAATCAGGGCCTTTCATATCACCTCTGTACACACTGCATGCAGTTGGCATGTCTGCCTAGCCCCACCCCCCCTTCTCAGAGAGAGAAGTGGAAGAGCTCTAGGTTAGACTTGACAGGCAGGGAAACTGAATCCAGAGGTATATGGAAGCCAGGGGATTACCGCCTGAAGTTTCATGAATTTGGTTAATGGGTTGTCAACAGAAGAGGGTATTAACCCTCCATCACCAGGGGTCTAGAATATCAATCAGAGGCAGGACTGTTCTGCCCTAATTCCAGCCTGGGCTATTCTAGTCTGTCCAACCCCTGTGCCCACAGCTAGAGTTGACACTGAAGGCTTAAGTGATGCTCCAGAATTGCTGTAAACCATTACATGTTCAAGTTATACAACGGGCATCAAGGAAGTGAATGGTAGTGTATAAATTTATCAATTTTCAACATTTCCACTTCCCATATAAGCCTTCCGAAAACTGTAAATACAGCAGCCAACACACAAATTTGAGTATAGGAAACAGAGGCAGGGTGTGGTCCTGCCTAACCTTTGACTCAGTGCCAGGACTGAGGACAGCGGCTCCCATGACATGCTCTTAATGCGACAGGTCAGGTGACCAGGTCGGGTGACGTCACCTGCTCCAGCTTGAAGGTGTGCTGGTTGAAGTAGTGCTGCAGGCGCTCATTGGCGAAGTTAATGCAGAACTGCTCAAAGCTGTTGTTCTCGTAGTCCTCAAAGCCAAAAATGTCCAGCACGCCAATAGACAGGATCTGAAAGAAGTGAAGCGGCAAGATGAGTCTGGTTGAGTACATTACTGCACGGTAAACTGGGTGACATGGAACAACTGGCTTTAACACCATTTGGTTTATAAATGTCCAACTGTGTGGAGCTTGTGTAGAGGCGCCTCTAAATAAAGACAGAAAAGAAAACAAAAACTTAAAACACTAACATCAGAGGGCCTTCTTTTACAGAAGATATTGAATTGTGAATTATTTAAGACACACAATAGACATCCTGTCTATGTATTTAGTAGATATTTTTGGTTGTATGCCAAGTTATGTTACCCAGAGTTACCTAAAGTAACACCAAAAAATCCCTAATAAAGGATTTATAAAGTAAGAGGGGTCTATAGAACAGATCATTTGCTCCATGCTAAACAGCTCGCCAGTGTGCCATGTGATCTCAGTTCACAGAACACATGCTGTGATCCCCCAGATGTATGGCACATCAGCGTGAGGACACCACATCACACACCTCCAATACAGAATCCCTTCTAAGACCTGCTAGAGAAACACTGCCACTGCGATTCCTCTCAGACTCATCTCTTCAGCACAGACACTTGCATTGTTAGCGAGAAAACAAACTGGCTGCGAGCCTGAAGTCCTTCTGCTCAGAGGAAGCAGACAGGCGGGACTGGCGGGACTGCGGGAGTCACACGGCGGAGCACATTGTTTGTCACATAACAGGAAGTCTGAAGGCTGGAGAATGGCAAGTGTTTCATACCTCTCGTTACCACAGGGAACCTTCTGGAAAGCTGCATCTCTGTGTTGAAGACACGCGTGCAGATGCAGCACCTACGTCCTCCCCCATACAGATGCAAGAGCACATGTGCAAACACACATGCACATGCATGCGCACGCTTCATAAATAACTTAAAAAAAAAAATAAAATAAAATAAAATAAAATAAAAAAAAAACCTATGTTGCCATAGACCACACCTTACCTTGGCACTCTCCTCCAGGTCTCTGTTGTTAAGCAGTGCATGGTTGATTCTGAACACAATCCAGTCAAACAGAGCACTATACAGGGACTTGGCCATAGAATCACGCACTGTCCCAGCCTACATTGAATGAAGGAAATAAAAGAACTGTTAATAATGTGAGCCAAATCTCACCAGGCAGCCAATGACAGCCTCCTAATGAAGTTTAGGACAAGTATTTCAAGAGCATTAATGAGAATCATCTCATCTTTGTGTTCTGATTAGACACACAGACACACACACACATTGACTCCTGTTACATTTGTATAACACAGATCATGGTCATCAGATGAGCTGTTTAAACCACCAATACGGGTCAATTATGGAGCCAAGAATGGACTCAAACAGTGCTGGGGTCAGGTGGTCAGGTCCTCAGAGGATAAGACACCTAGCCTGCATTAGCCAAATACACAGGATGGGAACGGCAAGGAAATCAAAGACTAGGTTGCTAGGCTGGAAGTGTGTGTGTGTGTGTGTGTGTCTGTTACACACTGCACAACTCTCTAAGGGCACCCCAGCAAACCCACCAATAGTGCTGCCTTTGCAGAGTGCCAAGAATGCTTCTGGAAATTTATCAAAGCCAAGGTTATTCCAAGAAAACGAGCACAGCCAAAATTCCCTTCACGCTCAGCCATCTATGAGGTACTGTCTGCCAGCCATTTTTGTATCTGGTACCTGTCCTGTTTCTTGGGTCACATCCCCACATCCCCAATAATGACAGCTAGCACAGCCAGTGACAGCCCAGAAGGAGCGGTAGGTGAACCCTGTCTTTTTTCTAGCCCCCTGCAAGCAGCAGAGTGGACCTTAGTCACGTCTAGAGCCTTCTCACTGGCTAGCTATATGTCATGGCTTATTTAAACTGTGGCAGCAACAAACGTAAGAGAAAATACTCCAAACCCTGTACAAGTGCGGCTCACGCAGGTGCACCATCCACAGTGAGGAACACTTTCCACACTGCAACAGCAGCAACCTACAACAAGCAGGTGGGGGGGATCAGACAAATTAGACTCATCAGTCTTCCTGCTCTACAGTGACTTCTGACCTTTGGTTATCAGTACGACGTCTTTTGAACCACAAGTGGTATTCGGAAAATGGCACTTTCAGTCCATGAATGAAAACCAGCACATTTAAAGGATACGCTTTTTTTCACCCCTCCTACGCTGACATGTACACCATTTATCAAAATCGACTAACTCTAATGAGGGTCCCTGCCCAGATTTTTTTTTTCTTCCTTAAGAAGGGAGGTTAACTAAATAATGGTCTTAATGCCACAAGTGCCAGTTTGCACTTATTCCATCAGTGGTTGGTGTCAGTAAATCCAACATGTTTATTTTCAAGTGTAACTTTAGACCAAGTCTGTGAAGACTCACACGTGTCGTTTCATTCAGATTCCATGCATGTTTCTCAGTGTCTGTATAATGTATACACTGGAGTCACATGTTAAGGCTTTAAAGAGTAGAATAAACTGACAGATATGCAAAAGATCAGGTTTAGCTAGTAATGTCTGCTTCAACTAAAGTGGCTGTTTATCTGGAACTGCCTGAGGTCCTATGTGAAACAATGTAGCCAGTCACCTTACAAGGCCATGAAGCTGTACTATATATACACAGATTCAATTCTTCTGTAAAGCACTTTGAAATGCCCTGTGCCGGATTTGTTCCATATAAATAGAATTGCCTTGTCTTCCATAGACTGCCTGATCTGGGACCAGCCAGGCTCACATGGTGAGATGGCATTTATTTTAATGGAAGGAAACATTTAATTATGACAACAAAGACATTGCCCTGTAGATAACATCTAATGAAACTAAGTGACTGAGTAAGACCTGGGCCTGTGGGCAAGTTTCAATTCCAACTCAGCTCTTGATTTCATGGACACGACTAACCAATTTATTTGGTTTATTAATGAATGCAAAATCTCCCAAACCTTGAAAAATTAACAATCACAATCCAATAATTTACCCATCTTCTTTCAAATAACCACTTGTGCAGTCAAGGTTGTTTGTGGTACACACCCTGGACAGGATGTGATTTCAAAGCAGAATTAATTAGTCATTTGGATAGACTATAAATCTGCGCCATTTTGTTAATGTAAGAGGAAGGTCAGTTCGCAGCAATGGAACATTTGCATCATCTTAAAAGCACACGTTTTTAAAGGGCTTTTAGCATTCTGTTCAGGGATAGTTTGGAGAGGTAGGTGCGCGCGCACACACACACACACACACACACACACACACACACACACACACACACACACACACACACACACACAC
>JABJVR010048992.1:0-23008 GCA_025773905.1 Chitala chitala | reverse complement strand
GCTGCTACACGTAACAGGCTTCCTCCTCTCAGCAGGCGTGCCTGTCGCAGGAATATGATCAATGGATACTTTTCTTTATATATATATATGTACATCCACCCACTTCACATGCTCGAACAGGCAGCGATAATTGCTTGTCTAAAACAATCTTTCTATCCGACATTTTGGGAAACTTCTTCGGAACATCAAGCCCCAACTGTCAAGCTGGAATTCAGAGTGAGAAAATGTTCTTCCATACACAACCTTTCTCACACCTAACGGCAATCAAGTGTGTGTCGGCGTTATGCAATGTAAAAGTTGTAAATTGTAGTGTATCGTAGCAAATGTATAAGACACGAATCGAAGCGGTTCAAACTGTTATTTTTCCGTGTCCTGTCCACACATACCTGTCGCTTAAAAATTAACGTAAGAAAAAAAAATCAATGTTCAAAATAGTTTTATATCACTGTTCGAAAGGAAACATTTTATTATCGTTTGATACACTTTTTTATTCCTTACATAAATAAAAATAAAATGCATTTAAAGTCCTAAGTAGTAATATTACATTAGTAATGAAAAACAATTCACAATCAAATGAAAAACACGAACACGGATGAGCGCGGACATAATCCGCGGTGCAACGAGTCATCATCAAGATCCTAATTACGGCTGTTAATTGGCTTCATTGTTTTTGCAACCATTTCACTGTTTTGAACAGGAGACTAGCAACTAACGTTTTCGTCTACGATTATGTGTACAATACATTTACTTTTTTGACAAGGATGGGAGAAAAGATAGTTCACATATTAATTCAATTAATTCAGATAACCAGTTAATACAGTGACACAATATACAATTAATATCGCTACACTGCGTGGCACCTGCAGTGAGGCCCTGAGACACAAGAGGGCAGGATTGAAATGTAATACAACAGATTTAGTTATATGTTTAATCCATTATTATTATTATTATTATTATTATTATTATTATTATTATTATTACGGACGCTGATATACACAGAAGTCGTGTCCACGTCCCGGCTGAGTTTTCCTATTAATTACAACGTAAACAGACACGGTTATATAATTCAAATTCGATTATTCACTCAAATAATTCGGTTTATTATAGACCAATTCCCTGGTCCCCACGAGCCTAGAAAGCATTGTCTATAAAGTGGGAATGGAAAATCTGGGATTTACGACCAAGGCGAACTGTATGTCAGCACATGACACACACGCACACAGAAGACGGCTGCATATCAGACCGTGGCCTGCATGCAGGTGGCGTACACACCGCACAAAGACAGCGTTGTTTCGCTCCCGACTTTGATATGGGACATTACATTGCTCGCACAGCCCGCGCACAGCCCGCATACACCCGCATGTCTATCTTTATAACCAAGGGCGGTAAGTCAAACGTGTCACTCCGATTTGTGCAGGTGTGGACCCTCTGCCTGCTGTACGACATGCGCTGAGATGCTGGCTCCCCGTACAGCGTTATGCGCTCGGTCTTACTTTCAGTCGTTCATCGTTAAGAACGGGCGTTCAAAGAAACTGAATGTCTTTTTTAAAGTAAATACAAGTTTAAATACTATACACAATTTATTCGTGTTTTGCTGTTTGGTGATTATTGAGATACGTAGTATACATTTAACTGTGCACTTAATGTAATGCATCTGTGTAATCTTTACTATAAACGTGTTTCACGTACATGGACCTGAGTGTAAGTAATAAACATGTAACAGAATTCATAAGAACCAAGCTCTGTTGTATATATATGCTTTTTGTTTTAATTTAATGAGCTGCAATAATTAATAATTTAGAAATGACAGCGTACAAAATAAAAATTTGGAATTCTTCACATCCTAACTTTTTTACTGAGACACTTTTACTTTTACTTTCAATACTTAAGAACATTTACTCAGAAACTATTTTCGATACTTACGTACTGTTAATAACAAACACTTTCACATTTTCATTTAAGTAATATTACAATGGGTGACTTTGAGTTTTACTTAAGCAATTTTATAGCAAAATATCTACTTAAGTATATTTACTTAAGTGTGGCTTTCAGGTACTTTATACAACACTGGGTCTGACTATGCTCGACGGTTTTCAGGAAATAATTTGCAGAAACGAGTGTCAAATTACATGTCCTCCACTCAAAATCTCTTCTGAAAGAGCACACTTTTTTGTTATTTCAAACATGCAAAAAACAAAACAAAACAAAACAAAACAAAACAAAACAAAAGATTAACAATGTAATGAAATAAACAAACTCCAGAATCAACAATATAAAACTAGATAAATATTAATTTAAATAAGCGATCTCATATATATACATGTTTGAAAGGGAGTAGGAAGACGTGTATACTTTTCTAGTCTACCCTTTTTCTTAAAGGGTAAAAAGTCTATTAGAATCACATAATTTGAAAACAACTCGCAAAAAGTTTTTATTTGCAAGGCGGTGTTATCACTGGACAGCAGTAAAAATACATTTAGATCTCATTTAAAAAATCATTATGAACGCATGCCAAGACTGTGTGAGAAGGTCGTCATGTCAAGTCCAGAGAGAACCCAGTAAATACTAAAAGTACAGAAATAACGTCCTTTTTAACGTTCATTTTCTCGAGTGCACATCAGTACAGACCAAGGTAAAAAGAGCAGTATTTAAAACATTTGAACATGCTACAAAATGTGCCTTTTTATGAAAGCAGAAATTTAGAAGTTACGATTACAAACACTTCATCGTTACTTTCCACGTTATCTGTACGTGTGCTCCTACATGTTCGTGTGTGACGTCTTTTCAAAAACAAGAAGGTGTTCACTTGTAGGGGATATAGGGAAGTTTTTTTGTTTTTCTTTAAGTGTCATAGCTATTTAAATTAGGTGGCTATTGGACAGAATCGGCAGTCAGCGTGTTAAAGAAGCATTCTTCATTTACCGATTGCGTTCAGGATACAGGATCCGTGACATTATATGTTTCCAGGGTGGTTTTCGTGACTAAAATTCAACGGAATGAAAATAGATGTGAGTGTTTGAGTTGTAACCCACGGTGAAAATATCAAAGTAAACACCCAATATACGAATGAATCAGTGGATAATATTAATTCAACCTGCTAGTATACTAATCGAGGGGGCGGCCCATTGCATAAGCAGAATCAGCGCAACCTAAAATCTGAGGGGATTCGAACCTGCTTATGCGCCGCACCGGTGCAGACGATTAGGCCGCTAAGAGACAGTGAGGGTGTCATTTTAGAGCTAAGTGAGCTGTTCTCTACACTGAGGGCGACATCACCGTAATTGTAGTGCATCTACCCCCTGGTACGTGCACCGGTCGCGACAGCTTAATGAATCAACCAGTCCCATACTAGATTTGTATCCTGTCCTGATTAAAATATGCAGGCTACACTGATGTTACTGCTTGAACACGACCGTCGTGCTAACCAAGTTTCTATAGGTGCTTGTACATGCATTAAGGTTAATTAGGAATCATATGAACTGACTGACTGACTGAACTAAAGTATTTCAGGGATTCCAGTGGGTGCCCGTTTTTGTTTCAGCCATGTTCTACTTTTAATTGAACCTTAATCTCAATTAATCATTACTGAGTTTTCTGTAATCACCGTTACAATCCGGAATTCATCAACGATCCTTATTAATTTTCAATTGTTGACATGCTTTTAAAATTCTTAACTTTATGTATATTTTCAATTGACTTTATTTTTATATAGTGCCTTACGCAACGAGTTGCCGTAAAGTGATTTACAGGAAGAAATTTGTGTTGTTCTTTTCAAAAATAATCTATTAAATCACCGCTGCTAGTGAAGTATTCATTGTGATTGGCACCTGTTTGTGTTATGTTTTATTACAATTTGAATACAATTAATAATTACTGGTTTGAAATAACACCATACCTAATTATTCCCTGCTCCGATTCTAAAGTGGGACATTGTAGCATATGATGATAATTATTATTATTAATTTATTTATTTATTTTTTTTTGCATTTCTTAAAGCACAATAGTCTCACTTTTGATTTTCTTCTTTATAACAGATTTCTCTCTAATTAAAAAAGATGGAAATGTCAGGAGGAATCCAGATAAGAAACGATGTAATCGGTAATTAGTCGTCGAAATAAATTCGTTGGAAGGAAGCAAGTACCTATTTCCTCGAAATATAACCTCAAAGAAGGTCGCTCAGACGCCACTATTTGCGGAAAGCACGTGGATTTGCGGGGGCTGTGCCCATGCCTGAAGGCATTTTCTCCACTTACTGCGAAATTCACCCCCGCCCAAAGCAGTGGGAGAAATTCGCGGAAAATACCAATCCGTGCGTCAGTGCATCTGATGCAGTGGGTAAAATGATTTTATTGTGCACTTGACAATCTGTTGTAGTTTATATAATTTTTTTTTTCTTTTTTTGCATGAACAGGCCCAGACACTTATCTGTACCGTCTATGTCAGACCTGGGCATCGTACGGCCCGCATGCCACATTGGGTCATTGGGAAATAAGTCATTGGGAAATTAGGAACTGAACAAAAATAGCGCACTTTACGCAACCTCGCTGCTTTTATTTTCAAGGCTACAGCTTTTTTTTTTTTTTTTCCCCCCAACTCACGCGCGTCTGGGCCCGTGCGCGCGCCCGCGAGCATAAGGAAGCTGCTGGTGAACAGCGGGTTACAGAGATGCTAGTTGGCTGTTAGCCCTTAAAAATGTCAGCTCGTGTTAAAAAAGAAAGGTTGATGCAGAGCGTAGAGTTTGTATGAGAGTCATGGACTTCAAATTATTTATTTACTGAAGTGCTTAGTGTGTGGAGATCAGGTTGCTGTGTTTAAGGACTACAGTTTGAATCCCCATTACACTGCCGTGATTACACTACAAGCAGAATAGCAGCAGCACTTTGTATAAAGTTAATTTAATGCTGGTCTTTGAAATACTGCAAAATGCATATTTTCTCCAAAATTGTTCTTGTCATTGTTAATTAAATGATGATTTGATGTTGGCTTTTATACCACGCCTGTTTCATATTTTCATTGCCCAATCGTAATATATACTTTTACCTGTAGAAGTTTATTCAAACTATACAAAGCTTTTTATAGGGTGATAACATGAATATTAAGCAGAATTGAGTTCAGCCTATTGGCTGGAGCCTCCACAAGAGTCCCGGTCTGTTATGTGGCCCCTTGGCTAAATTAATTGTCCACCCCTGGGTGAGCAAAGTCATACTAACCCGTCTTGAATAGACTAGGAGACAATCTTTTTTATTAAAAAAATGTATAGAAATGTGTAAATAATAAGAAAGCAGGAGCAAAATCCTGTATACAAACCGCCATCAAAACACATTTTAGAGAGCATTACGTCGGTCGCGGTTACCACCGCAAGATGGCGTAGTAACCACAAGAACATTTAATGTATGGCGATTATCCCAGATCTCACCCTTTATTCACAGTTCCAGGGATAATTTGTAGCGAAATGTATCCAGGGGACTGTAATCTGCATAAGGTTCCGTAAACGAAAGAAAGATGAAATGAAAGGAAACAGAACTTCAAAGTTCTTTAATTTGGTATTTCAATAAAGCGTCAAATACAGCAGTCGATATATTGCCATGTTTGGATGCCTTTTACATATTTTACTAATAGATTAAAATGTAAAAGTAATAATTTTTTACAATCTTCCGTATTTCCCAATGTTTTATCACCGTTTAGGCTATGTACTCTGTCGCCCTTGCCGGTGACGAGGTGTCCCTTATTAACAATTCCGGCACACTCAGCTTTAAAAAAAAAAAAAAAAAGTTTATACTGTCATTTCAAAATGCACGTTATATTATGTACTCCTTAATGTGCATACTTGGGTAACTCCCAGGGTTTGTGTATCTTCGGTGTAGAAACACTGATTTGCTCCATATGGCGTAGTAATATAAAAAACATGGTAAAATAAAAAAAAAAACCGAATATTTTAGGGTGTGTGAGAACACAATCTGGTATGCAGTGCATGTTCGCATAGGATTATTGCGATCATAGTAAATTATGCAAAGGAGTAACTAAAGCTGGTGTGTACCAGGACAATCTGGCTGCTTTTTGACGCTGCGCCTGTGGGCTGCGAACCTGTCTCAGCCTTGTGGTGCAATGCAGCGTTAAAATGAACAAAGTGCACGATGAACGTTCGCTCTTACCTCAGTAATCTGTCAATAAAATAGAAGGGGGGGCTCAATGGGTACAGCATCGTGCCGGGATGCAGAAGCCTGCCGGCTCACATCCCAGCCGAACTGCCAGGTGTGCCCTTTAGCAAGACACCCAGTGCTGGCTCCCTGGGTGCTGTGGATGGCTGCCCGCTGCTGCCCCCAGGATGATGGGCTAAGTGTAGAGAACAAATTTCATTGTGACGTGTGTGTAACATGTATATGTACAAAATTACCAAGGAACAGAGACTCTTGCATCTGGTGATCAGCCTCTTTACTATCTTGATTGTAGAATCCTGGGGGTCACCTCCACGCAGAAAGACTCTCTGGACTCCTGGGGGTCACTCCCATGCTGAAAGACTTATTTCATTGTAGAATCCAGGGGGTCACTCCTACGCTGAAAGACTCTCTGGACTCCTGGGGGTCACTCCCATGCTGAAAGACTTATTTCATTGTAGAATCCAGGGGGTCACTCCTACGCTGAAAGACTCTCTGGACTCCTGGGGGTCACTCCTATGCTGAAAGACTCTCTGGACTCCTGGGGGTCACTCCCACACTGAGAGACTCTTTTGGGACTGCTGGGGGTCACTCCCACACTGAGAGACTCTCCTGGGACTACAGAGTGTTCAATCCAATCACCTCAGATTGCTGCATTGCCAAAACTGGCTTCTCTTAGGTCTTACAGGGAATATTCCAAAATTTAGACCTGCTTATGTTAATAAGGCCCACTCTAAGTAAAATAAGATGAATACTGGCCAATGGAATAGTAGGACACCAGCGCTGCACCTGTAGCCCCTGACATCACCTGCAAACCATTATTTATGTCAAAACACTAACCATGATTAGCTGGCTTCCCTTCAGAATGCCACTGCCTTGACCTCATATCTCACCTGGCATGGAAATTAACCTGTGACACAAGGTGTCACCAGTTCCTGCTTTTTCCCAGGTCCATGCAAACTGCGTCTGTAGTTAAATTGGGGTAGGGTGGAGGGCCAAGGGCAAATGTTAAACATCCTTGTCTGGGGTCTGACTCTAATTGAACTGGACCTTCCATTTCAAGTCTGCATTTTAAATAACTGGCCAAATTACTGACATGATCAGTTAGAATATATGCCATGCAACAGTTTTATTCAGAAATGTCCACTCATCCCAATACTAGAGGAAGGTATGAAGCTTTTAATGGAAATTCAGAGATCATGCTAGCTTAATCACCGTAGTAACCCTCTTCTGACAAATTGAGGTAAGGATGCAGAGCACATGGGGTTTGACAGTCGCTCCCATGGCCACAGACTGAATCCTTGTCAGGTAAGGACACTACTATTCTTTACCAGGTTGGACAGAGCATGATTCCAATTGTGTCTGCATAGTTCTTCTGCCAATCTAGGAACAGATGCTCCTGAAATAAAGTTGCCATACATTCAGATGCATGTCCGACTAAAAAGAAGTCCAAGTCGATGTTTTTACCTTGTGCAAAAGTTGGCGTTTTATAGAAACAATCTGGTTTAGATAAAGTACAAGAACAGCACCATTCTTAGCCCTTTAAAATGAACCTTTAATATAAAAATTCATCTGTTCACCCACTACATCACTTACAAGGAGCAGAAAAGACTGAACAACCTAGCCTTCCAGTTGCGGTCTGGGTCTGAAAGTCCATGTTCATCCTCATCTTCCATTAGCATAACAGACAGAAGGATAGCAGACACACACACACACACACACACACACACACACACACTACATAGAGGTGGGTTGGACAGGTGCAAATGTGAGGAATCAGAAAGTGATGTCAGGTCAGTCTGAACAGAGAAGTCATGTTTCAAAGCAGAACCTTGAGACATTGAGGCTTCATTTTCGGTTGTTACACCAACATGGTTCGTCTTGACTGCATTGTGACATAAGCATTTCTATGACGTGTCAGAACACACGTATTGCTGTGTATGTTCCTGAGATATGTTCCTGTGTGTGTTCATCTTCTCGCTGGGGCTTGGTGGTCTTAGTTATCTGATGACTGTCCAGACCTTAATCCTCACCAGTACTTAACAGTGTGAGATGTGCCTTAGATTATCACCCTTCAATCCTGTTAGTGGGTCCTGAAGGTGAAGTGGTCACATGTCCCCCTCTCAGTCACGACCTCTTAATGGCTCACACTTCTGTGACACCCCAAAGAAGACCTTACTTTGGCCCAATATGATGCAGAATTAGTTTGTGTCTTGTTCAGGAAATGCTCTACCACCACTGAGCTGTGGGACTCTATTGTTCATGTGAAGTGTATGAACAGAATTCCCCTACTGATCCAGCCAGGGCCTTTGAGCTGATCAGAATCAGTTGTGCAGACAAATCCAGGGAACAGTATGTAAGACAAAGGAGTCACTCTGGACCCTGCCTTTCTTTTGTGCAGGAGGCTCTTCCAACAGAATCCTGCACTGGGTCATCAGTTTTGTCTGGATCGTGTGCCCAGTGCCATGACTCGGCAGACGAGCTGCTTTGTTCAAAAAGAGCTGATCCGACACCATTGTTACGTTTGCCTGCATCAAGTGATCTGATGGTGGCTTTTGACATAAGCAGTGACCCTCCCCCATACTGGCCTCTACAGGGAGATCTCAGACTTTGTTTGTACCTGCTAAACAAGAACGAGATGATTCTGAGGGCACAGGGGACACCAAGCTCCACAGAGTGCGCTGGTGTTGCTAAAACGGGCCGACTGGTGTCAGTAGGTAGCCAGCTGCACCATGTGTCACCCTGGTAGCTTTCTCACGCTCAGAATAACACCTGTGAGGTTCCCTCCTCTAATAAAAAGCATCGGGGAATCCAACAGTACTGAGCCACTCCTGTCTCCTTCTGTGCTGAATCCCTTCTGTTGAGTTGCTTTGGTAAGCCAAATCAGGCCTGAACAGAGTGCAGGATGGGACACAGAACTACGTGTGACTCCCATGACCAACACTTGATAAAAATTCAGTGGTAGACCATCTTTGGAGCCCTTTGCATTGGTGTGTCTTGCATAAGTAGTGGACCAAACTGTGTTTGTTTTAATGCATTTTTTTTCATGCGGGGGACGTTGCTTTGACACACGGGCTGTCAGCATTCCGTTAGTGGAACAGGAAACTGCTGCCCGTGTGTCTGGAGGGATGGCCAGAACTTGCCAGGGTGGGCAGGAGAGATAGACTGGGGTGGAATAGTGGAACTGATTACTCAGGGTCCTCCAGGGTCCTCCAACAGCTAGGGGGCCCTCAAGCAGTATGGAATTTGCTGCTACACCCTTGCGTATGAGAAGGTATCCATGAAAAAATGCAAGATGCAACGTGCTCGTCCCATGGCTTTAAATTATGGAACCATCTGGCAGTGGAGCACATTCATGGTGTAGGGGCAGGGAGACAAGCCGTTTGTGCTTACGGACTGAAAATTCTGCTGTCAGAATGCAAAGGAACCAGTCTACAGGGACCATCTAATTTACAGTGTTCTGATCGGCCAGCTGTTCATCTTTATGTATCTCTTAGCCAATGGTCAGGAATAGGACATGAAAAGCTAGCTTGAATTTAGCTGTGTATGGGAGACAGTCCTGTCAGGGGTTAGTAAATAATTAAACTCTGAATGCATTTCAGTATTAGCAGTTTTATGAGTATTTTACATAAATACTGCATTTGAGCATATGTGAGCTCTGATGAATTATGAACACTGACAGAGGCGAGAGTGAAGCACTGAACTGGTCACGTGAGAATGCTTAACCACCTCAGGGCAAAAAAGGGAAACATTTTAACTGCAAACAGATTGTGCATCAGAAATATATATCATTCACAGGCATAAAGCATACATTTATGTTCTCATTCATTTTAGCAATTAATTGACATAAAGATGAATAACTAATTTATGCAAAGCTTAGACATTCCTTAAAAAATAACGGTAACGTAAACACCAGGCAGTAGCTATTTCCTCGTTTGATAGCTTAATAATATCAATTATATAAAGCGTAATAAATCCAATGATTCGACAAGCTTGTCAAATGACGCAGATGATTCGACAATTCGGCTCCATAATTAGCTGATGTCCACAGTGAGGGTGGAACTGGAACGCGCGGTTTGCCAGCTCCTTGTCAGGTTTTGCTGATGGGGCGGAGGGGAGGGGGGCGTCGGTGGGGTGGGGTGGGGTGGTTTAGGAAGCACAGAAAAGCGGCAAAATCAGTACCGTCAGGGAACTGTTATCCGTCATGACTTGCTGATGAGGCACCAGGAGATGGAGATGCTGCCACTGTATGCCTGTCAGATATTTAAACATGTCAGGTAAAGCGCAAAATCATTTTTTAATTGGCAGAGTTCGCTGGCAATTCTATAAAAAGAATATATCAATAGTTATATATCCAAGGA
The DNA here is from genome assembly GCA_025773905.1 of Chitala chitala. Lineage (NCBI taxonomy): Eukaryota > Metazoa > Chordata > Actinopteri > Osteoglossiformes > Notopteridae > Chitala > Chitala chitala. The sequence continues at coordinate 12,492 of JABJVR010048992.1, read as the reverse complement.
AAAACAACTAGGCGAATAAAAACAAACACATCAACGCCCACTTCATGAAACTAAACTAATTAAAAACGTAGCGCGTACACATTTTATTTATATATTTTATACATGTTCGTTTAAATGGTTGTACCCTACAACGTTTGTAAACATTTTTTTACGCTAACCTTTTAATTTTATTCAAAAACAGTATAATCAGTATAATATGGTAATATTGTAAATAAGCAAACCTAGTATTCCTAAAATCGAAAAATTTTATAAAATCATCTTGATTCTATAATTCTGAGTTCAAATTGTCCAGTGTTCATTTATTTTTCCCACTGTAAAGGTATTCAATTCGCTAAGGCAGTTCTATTTTCAGCGAACCTCTAAGCACAAACTACTAACTCAACCAAATTTGCAATATTTATTCCCCGGATTCAAACATTTATGCATAAATTGAATATGGAAGGCTATGCATAAAAATACCGTTTCAGTTTGTTTGTAAACAGCATCCCTGCGGTCGCAGGCAACATCATTATCCAGGTGACCAAAAGCAGGTATTTAAAACAGCGCAAACATTGTACCACATCATCTCCATCATCAAATGCCAGCGCTGCCGTAACCACGGCAACTGTCGTTCACCTGCACACGTCTGGCTGGACAAAACTGTGCGCTCTGAGTGATGGAGAGGACGGGCGGATGCTGCGCGTGTCCGGGTACCCACCTGTATAAATAACGCGCTGTGCACGTGGCGGCCCAAGCCCCGCATCAGCGCGCATCTTCCGCCTAGATTAGCGGGGTATTTCTGACTGGTACGGATTGTGCGCGAAGGGAGGCAGAGATGACACGCAGAGCAGCTGAGTGAGTGCAGCTTGCGGTCAGTCTCCGAGCTCCTCCTCTGTAGGCAGGGAGAAGCGGCCCCTCACATTTCAATGAGAGCAGGAGGGCACGAGTGAGGACTGTATACTCCATTTCATCCCGCCTCTCTGCCGCCGTTATTCCTCGCCTGTATGAAGGTAAGACGGCTGACCTGGTGTATTTTTTAAAGGTCGCGCCGATGCTTCTAAATACCTAATTAGTAATTATCAGTCTGTTGGTTAACTTAAGAGGCGGCAGCGTGTTTATGTACATATTAACAGTTTCCCACGCGCGTTTGCGGGTGCGCATCCGAGCATCACCTGTCTGCGTGCGCTGCATCGCACCACATTAAAGCGCGGCGGAGAATTTAAATGCTGCGATGTGCACTAAAGACCCCCGCGTTTTGAAGCGGAAAAAAACGGGTCGATTGTGTTCGCCGCAAGGCACAACTTGTGGAAGTGAAGACGATAATGGCTGGTTTGCGCTCATGAAAAGTAAAACGCAAACGGTAATATGAAGGCGTCCGTCGGAGGTGCCGCCACGTAAATACACGGTGCATTTCATTTATTCGTTTGTACATTTCATAGTTCTCACACGAGGAAGAAAAACCCCCCAAGAATGCGAAATTGCTTCTAAACGGGGGTTTTGTCTGTTTCTCTGTACTCTTTTAGTTACAAAGAGCAAACTAAAGCAGATCTATTTTAATTAAGCTTATCTAATCTAATTAAAGACTAAAACGGTGCAGAAGTGCGTTTACATAAATCAGAGGCCATTTAAGTCACTTCTAGCAAGCAGTCCTTAATGTGAACAACTGTCACAGGCCTATTACTGACAATAATTATTTTTAAATTGTACACTAACACGAAAATTCCTCCATGTAGTCCTGATATTGCGCGTTATTGAATGCACGGTCTTTTGAATTGGATGTGTCGGTGTCACATCGAAAGAGCAGCGCACGTTTTGTTTTATATGTCAAGTATATTACATTTATTAAATGTAAAAGTAAGGCTTGTCACAGTATGATGACCATAAACTCCGTTAATTTGATTACACCGATTACACCGATTACGGTGTTCAGCGCGCGCTGACCTTGTGCAGCTTGTCACGGTGTACCTGGAAAACGTGAGCTAATGTGGTTTTCCCCTGAAACCCTGTGTACATTTTAACTCCTGAGCGGCGTCTGCATATTTGCGCTTTCAGATGTGTCTACATTATGGCTAGTACTAATATCCAGTAACAAGAGAAGCCAAACCAGTCTTAAAGATTTTCTCAACTGAAAATGACAGAATATATACAAATGTAATTTTTTGTATGTTTCCTGGAAGGACCTGTTGTTATTGTTATTATTATTATTATTATTATTATATTTATAATAATTATTATTATTAACAATTTTTACATAATGAACAGGAAATGGATATGCAGTTGTATAGGTTTCATTTTAACTTGGGGGGGGCTCGTTAAGATATTTAATTCTTTATGTGATTAAAGTAACCAGGATGAATGGAGACTCAAGGGGGACAATTTGCCTCTCTCACACTGAGCCAAGGGCCCCCCAGGCCTATTCCTTTGTGGACATATACAGTATGTGTTTTATTTTGAACTGGTAACTTTATTTTCTGTCCTGGGCTAAAGTTACCTTCAGGAAGGAGTGCTCTGAATAACACACATGCTACTAAATGGATAATAAAAAAAAAAAAAACGAATGAATTTTGGTTTTAGACAGTGCGGGGCGTGTGAGTCAGTAGGGTGGGCTTGGTGTAGGGGGGTGTTCCACTGTTGCCATCGATAAAATGGGAGGGGTGTTGCTGCCTGTCACAGATGTAGGTGTCTGCAGAATGGGGGTTTGGCTCTTTATTATTAACAGCGGCCTTGTGTGTGTGTGTAAGCTGCTGGGGCAGCGGCCTTCACAGTGCTTCCTCTGTGCTTTCACTTCTCCAGGGGCTGTTATGAGGAAGCGCTTAGGTGTGTCAGGTTCTGGAAGACACCAGCGATCAGCCACTTCCATTTAAAGGGGGAGGTAGGACCATGCAGCGTGTCCGGTAGACCCCGTCCAGAAGCCCTCTGCCTGACTCCTGAAGTGATTGAGTACTCGCCATGGGTCCGAGACCCCCCAGCACCTGCTCCGCCCTGGAGACGGGCCATGGTGGGCGCTGTCGCCAACATATCCGGCGGAAGCTCAGGCCCGTAAGGATGCTGGGATTCGTGCTCAGCCTGGCGGCCGTGAGCACCCTTCCCTTCTCCTTCAGTGCTGCGACCTGGGGCTCAGGCAATGACCCGGAGCCCCGCCCACTGCCAAGCCATCCGCCCCCAGAGCTGGCGCCCCGCCGGACTCTGCTGACCGCCGCGCTGCAGTACGGCCAGAACGCCTCTGCTCCGGCTGCCGTTTTCGGGTCATCGAACAGCAGCCACAGCCAGGGGGATTACCCGGAGGACCTTTTCAGCCTGGAGCAGCGGAGACGAGGTGCCGTGGCCCTGCACATGTTCGGGATGCTGTACATGTTCATATCTCTCGCCATCGTGTGCGACGAGTTCTTCGTCCCCGCCCTGACCGTCATCACCGAAAAGCTCGCCATCTCTGATGACGTAGCCGGCGCTACCTTCATGGCCGCCGGCGGTTCCGCTCCGGAGCTCTTCACCTCGGTCATCGGGGTGTTCATCTCTCACAGCAACGTGGGGATCGGCACCATCGTGGGGTCGGCTGTCTTCAACATCCTGTTCGTCATCGGCATGTGTGCCCTCTTCTCCAAGGAGATCCTCAACCTGACCTGGTGGCCGCTGTTCCGCGACGTCACCTTCTACATCGTGGACTTGATCATGCTCATTGTCTTCTTCTTGGATAATTACATCAGCTGCTGGGAGAGCATGATGCTGCTCTGCAGCTACGCCACCTACGTCTGTTTCATGAAGTACAACTCGAAAGTGGAGCTCATGATGAAGAACCTGATCAACAGGAACCAAGTCGTGGAGGCAGAGGCTCAGCCGAAGGTAAGCTGTTTGTCCCTCTCCACCTCAGACGGCGTGCTGCACCTTTTTCTTCTTAGTTGTTTACACCATGAAAACGTACGTCGTATTTGAGAGTTGGAAATTAGACAATAAGCAGTGAAAGGGGTTCCAGGAACTATGTTGAAGCAGCAGGTGACTATCCAGAAGAGTACGTGGGTTGTATCCTTCTTTGGGCCTCCCAAAGCCCGAGAGATGGAGCAGGGAGAGGCGAGGTCAGGTGGGTCCAAGGACAGGTGGTACTGCGCACTCAGATGTTCTTAGACACATGTCCGGGCGGAGCTGGATGACATTTATTGGTTGTGCAGCCATACAGCACTAAAAGTTTGCTCCTTGTCTCATCGTTGACTGTACAGGAGGCTCGATCGTCCTCTGGGTTCTCAACGAGCAAGAATCGATTTGTCATGAAGAAGCGTGTCTTTAATGGATTTGATCACAAAATTGGGAACCAATTGGTGGATGGTGACGTAGTTGGACTAACTTGTGAATGTTGGTCATGTTAACTGAAGTGTACTGTAAGCAAAGTAAAACTGGGATATTAAAGGTTACAGTCAAACAGAAACATGGTACAATGTGCTCTGAATGCCTTTTCTTGTTTTAACAGTCTGCAGTACAAAAAGAACATCAGCAAAGCATGGTTCCTTCCTGTGAGTGTAGTGTCAGGGCAGTGTTTACTGTAGGCGCGAGAGAGACGGGGGCACGAGACAGCTCCCCTTACTACATCAATCACATGTTTACTTTGGTGAGCCTCGTGATGATTCTGCGTGTGCTGGTTCCACTGTCGGCACTTTCTCAGCCCGTTTTTGTCACCGGGCACGTTGACGAATTCTCAGAGTTGGCATGGAAACCGGCTCTGGTTCGCAGTTCACTGTCATCAGATTTGACATGTCTTCCTGACCCCGTGGTCATCGGGTTCAGCTTTGAGCAGACACAGGAAGGAGTTTTGGATGTATATGCAGCAGAGACATGGCTCAGTTCCCACACATCACAAAATAGTGCTGATGTTGATGTGATTGGCAAGTGAGCCCTGCCTTGCACAGATGACCTCTGCTTGTCCCTGTCAGAGGAACCTGGTGACAGGTGTTGTGTTGGTGAAGGAAAGCGTCCTGTGAGCAAAAACATCTCCTGTTCCATTCCCAGGAGAGATTTGCTTTAGTATCATTTATCACAGCTTGGTGAAAATGTTCAAGTGTTACACCATAAGATCTGCAAGGCGCAAAACAGTGTTACACCATAAGGTCTGCAAGGCACAAAACAGTGTTACACCATAAGGTCTGCAAGGTACAAAACAGTGCACTCTAGGGAGCTACATAATGGAAAAGCTTGCCTCATCAGGATGGAGGTACTTTGGGTGGAGTGTTTCCAAGTTTGGCATTCCAGATGTTGGAATCAGTGTTGCCGTGCCGACACCTATAATATAAGTATGTTATAGTGCAGCGCTGGATCGAATGGGACCGCTCTGCCGCTCTGTCTTTATGTATCGGGGCTTGAGACGCAGCCATTTTATTGAAATTGCTGAACTGATGTAGCATGCAACGGTGCGAGTGCCCATCTGTGTTTCGGTTTGTGGGCCAACGATCCATATTTTCATGCTAACCTGTAATTTCCTTTAACACTGCCATTATGGAGGACAAATGTTGCACAGATTTTCAGCAACAATATTTGCAAATGGCAGGGAGTAGAAAAATATGTTAGATTTGGCGGAGACGGCCGACATGCCTGCCGCTGACAGGCTATCGACCAGTAAACATGCTTTTAGCTTCAGGAAGCATTAAAACTGTCTTCATGTGGGTGCCTAAGCCTTTAATACAATCTCATTTTAAAATGAATCAGCTGTGTGGTATTAGGGTGGTTGTTTTTAATCATCCTTAAATGCCAAACCAATTCAGTCCAAATTAGGGTTAAAAAATAAAAGTGTCCCCTTGTACGCAGGGGCTGAATCCACTGCCGTGATCTTCCACAGTGTAAGGAATATCTGAAATTTGTTGTTCAGATCTGGGGGAGAGGAAGTCAGTGTGATTTCCAGCAACATGTGCTGTTCAGGTTTGCGTTAGAGTAATTGGTTTTCAGATGCACGAAGTCTGTTCCAAATTTGACTATGTTTTTGTATTAAAATGATTAGAGTGCTCGTTGTTGTCAGCCTGAAGCTACTGCGTTCCTTACAGGGATTAAAACTACAAAAGAGTGGAAATACGAGTCATCCAAGGTTGATCTGAACAAACTGTGTCGTCTTGTGTGTAATGAAATCCCAGGAAATAAGCATTCCTGCAGTCCAGCGTTTCTACAGCTGTGTGAAATGTTTCCTTTAACTCCACCCCCCTGCGACAGCTTGTTAAACCTTAACAAACCTCGTTTTATTCCAGTTGGCCCTGAGAGTTTTGGAAATGCCGTCAGGAGCAGTATTGGCCCAAATTCCGAAAAGTATCGCGTCTCTTAAATTAAACCGGTTTGCTTCTCAGTACATTCATTTAGTGCGGAGGATTGAACATAACGTGTGGACTGTCTGCTGACATTTTTTACTTGCTGACTCTTGTTCGGCAGAATTTCAGTTTGTTGTGAGAAACAAGTTCAGTTGTCATCGGTACCATTTGCACATTCTTGCATAATGTTTTACCAAATCTGAGCGTCCAGCTGGTTGGCAGCACTGAAGTTGTTAGTGTTTAATATGCCTTTGCAAGACAGGTCTGTGTCGGCCTGCTGGCTGATAACATGTACACAGTATTTCCACATATTTTGAATAATAAATTTTGAAGCATGTTGAACATACCGGATGGGTATTTGTTTGCAATTAAAACCCACTGGTTCTCGGATCAGTCACACTGGGGCAAAAGTTGAGAACTAGGACAGTGGACAGTTTAGGGTATTTAGATGGACATGTCATTCAGGATAACAAGCTGTTTGGGGCCTTTACCTCCTGCTACGTTTGGCACTTATGTGTGGGATCATTCATGTGTTATTCCAGTCACCATCTAAGTGTTTCTGAAGTTCTGGTTAATTCAATTTATTTTTTCTTCTATAAGTGTCTGCCTGGGGCACGAGTGAAATGCCTTTCTGTACATGTCTAAAATAGTTTTCTGTGTTTGGCCAGAGTCTAATAGTATTATAATTAATTTTGTGAATTTATTAACAGTCTGTGCTGGAGCAAAGATGCCTCTGACACTTTGAGGATCAAAATATGGAGATGGAAAAAAATACACAGAAATAAATTATGTACAAATGTATTTTAGGGTTAATTTTAGTGACATTTTAGGTAAAGTACTTTGAGACCAAAAAATGTAGAAGTGATTGTGTTTATGTACCTAACTCATGGTATCTGTAAATGTTTAGCTGAATGACTGCTACAGAAAGGTCACCTTCCAGGAATGCTGTGAAAACTGCTAGGACGACCTTCCGGTGACCTTGAATTTATCCAGAACGTGCTTGCAAAACAAACTGGGAGTGGTGTGATATTCGTATGGACGTTGAGCACTGAGCTCTGTGTACCTGGCTGCTTGCAGACGAGGTGGAGGACTCGTTTTTCTGTCCCTGACAGGCGGTCTCCCTCTCTTGCTCAGCCTAATCGGTCAAGTTTCAGAATTCACAGCACATGGTCTCTGCAGGACCAACCTCACGGTGACGCGCTCTGGGCCGTTCTAGCATTGTACCCAGACTTGATCCGTGTGCGTGTGCTACGCTCCAGCCACGTGATCTTGTCTCTTCTCCTGTTATGTAACGTTCTCGGCTCCTCTGTCTCCAGAAATGCGGAGCTATGCTAGGAAATCTCAGGTGAAACAGCCTCTCAGGCCGCAGAATGGAGTGTTTTAATGCAGTGCTTAATGGCTGCAGGAATGCTCTTGTTCAGAAGAAAGGTGAGGTCCAGTCAACATATGGCAAAGAAAGTCTAGAATGCTTGCGTGTCAGAACTTAAGGAGTATAAATACGTAAGGAAGATGAGTTAGGATCCCTCCCTTTACACAAAGGACCGTTTGCTTGTATACGGTTTATTTTACAATGTCTAAAATGGCACTAACTTAATTTCTAGTGGCAAATTTTACAATTCTGGATTTGTGGTACAGACGGCTGGGAGATGTGAACTGACCCTTAATTTGATACTAGTCTTTGATTGAGTTTATAAAGTTAATTCACAAGTTTCTGTGTGAGAAGTTATTTTTTGCTGGATCAGGGAACTGTAGAACACCTAGAACATCATCTAAGACATGCTGGTCTGGGTTTTGGTGCTGGTTCTGTTCAGTTAGTGACCAGGAAAAGTGGGTCCATTACATGCCACAGCAGAAGAGCAGCTTTTACAAAGCCTGCATGGCAATGGCCATGGGCTCACGGAGTCGCAAGGTAATCCAGGGCAGAAATCCCCTCATCCAATTAGAGGAATTATACATGGACACATGGAGAAGCTGGAGGACCAGCCACTTCCTGGTCCTCATATGTTCTAAGGAGATGGGGATGTCAATGATGATGGGGATGTCAGCTTCAGCCCCCCCCTCAAACTTGGATCCTCCGTTGTGCTCGCTCTCAGCTGCAGTACAGAGATGGTGCAGTATGACATGTCTCTGACCTGATGGTGTGCTGTATGACATGTCTCTGACCTGATGGTGTGCTGCCATTGACCACTAAGCCTGGAGGTGACAGGATGACGGCTTGCACACCAGTTGCAGTAAATGCCTGAAAGTCTGTGTGTGTGTGTGTGTGTGTGTGTGTGTGTGTGTGTGTGTGCGTGCGCGCGCTCGCATGCTTAGTGTGAAGGTGTGTTTCCTACTTGTATTGTGCTCTGTGAGGTTTAGAGTACAGGTAAAATTTGAAAAAGCACTTTTAATCAGACCTGCAGGTGTCCCCGGTGAGGGCTGCCCTGCAGGTGTCCCCGGTGAGCGCTGCCCTGCAGGTGTCCCCGGTGAGGGCTGCACTGTAGGTGTCCCTGTCTCTTTAAGTGGACTAGCATGTTCACTCTTCCTCAGAACTGAAACATTCCTTAGGTTATTTTTCACAGTAATGCGGTGCTGTCTGGTAAATGTCAGACGGGCAAACCTAAACCTACGTCTCAGGCCATCAATAAATACTGTAACTCAGGACGTAAATCAGTGACTACATGCGTTTCAGACAACGCTGGTGAGCACTGTTACTTTTGTCAGTTTATATCACACTTGGACTCTGATCTCAAGGTGTACCCCACTTTAGTCCTGTGCAGTTTACGTGGCTCGTATGTGATATAAATAACCAATAAAGATTAACAAACTGCCATATTGCCAAACATAAAATGTCTAGCTTTGATTGCAAGAATATGGTGGTGATGGGAGGGGCCCCCCTGACTGAGGTGGGAGTGGCCCCCCTAAATGAGGTGGGAGTGGCCCCCCTAAATGAGGTGGGAGTGGCCTTCCTGACTGAGGTGGGAATTACAGTTCTAAATGTGGTTATCTCTTTTCAGTTAATCTCCTCAGGGCCTGGTAACTTGGGAGCTTATGCGACCAGCACTGATTTCTGCTCTACCAAAGGTCTTGTTTATTTGACTGTAGACCATCTGTATGGCAGATTAGCAGCGTGAGGAGCTAGTAGACAGAGCGGAGTGCCAGGCTCGGAGAGTGAACCAGACCCACATCAGCCTGTCCCTCAGAGGGGGGCTGAGTGTTTCAGTTTTTTTTGTGTTCAGGAGAAGGAGGTGCAGGGTGATGTTTGAGGACGACTGTGACCTTGAGGTCAGTCCAGGAGCCTGAAACCAACAATCCCAGCTGCTTTGTTTTGGGAAAACATCCCTCAGACGGGGAGGGGAAGCTGGGGGGCTTGGCTGCAGGGACACACCAATGCTTCCACCGTAGTCTTACATGCATGTCTTCTTCTGGTAGCAAGAACTGAGCCTGAAAATACCCAGGTCCTAATGATGGGCAGGTGACCCAGGATACAACCTGGGAGAGAAGGGTGTAAATTGCAAGGAGAAATGGTTCCAGTGTGTGAAGAAAGTAAGGGAGTGTCCTCAGGGCTTGTGCCACACGTTGTACAGGGCACAGTGTGAACAGCTACGCCCTGGGAACTCTCCACCTTCGGAACCAATTACACAGCTTTGAGAGGTGTTCTGCCCTATGGCCACCCCCACCCCACTCCCCAGGTCCCTGCACACTCCACACCAATCAGAGAGAAACCTGTAGAAAACGCCCCATAAGCAGCAGGCTGCTAGCTTATCATGATGTCTCATGTCTTCCTTGGCCAGATCACAGTCAAGCAAGCCTGTTCTCGTCTGTGATTGGCTGTCACAACATGCTCTGCATGAGCCAATGATATCATTAATCTAAGAGTGGTGAAGGTAATGCAAAGATTTTGGTTAATCCTGAGCTCACAAATGTTCAGTCATGCTTTTGGCAGTTTACTGATCGCAGATCCTGAGGCACATTATTCATCCTAAGGCCAAGCCTTGAAACTGCTTCTCAGTCAGCCCTGATCAATCCTAAGTGGTTTCCTGGGTGTCCTTCAAGGTTTCTGTCAATCATAAATCATTTTAATGATCTGTTTCTTTAATAGGCAGTGACGTACTGTTTGGTAGAAAAGTCCCGTTAGAAGGGCTATGGATTCCTGTAAATTTGTCCTGTAGCATATCGGTATAAATCGTTATAAGCATTAACTACATACATGAATATATTGCGTTCACTTAACTCATTATAAAACAATAGTACTAATCCCTCACTGAGAAAGTAGAAGAGGGTCCTGCTGTGCAGAGCTGGCAGTCTCTTTATTTTGTAATTGTCTTTAAAATCAGTGTAAATGCCTTATTATAATGCGTATTAAAGCCCCCTTTTTATTTCCCCCCATTGAAGAAGTGAGACAGTCACAGCTGTTTGTCTCCTACCATGCTGCTGTCAAAAGGGCAGCCGTGCAGAATGCGATGCATTCCGTTCAGGCTGCCGTTACAGAACCAGGTGACGTTGCATATAAAGAGCATGCTTCTGCAGGTGAGCATGCCCTTCACACATGGACAGCAGCACAACATCATGAGGTTTAAGCTGCGCTGTCGCATGCCTTTTTCGCTCTGCATGGACACGTTATATTTGTTTCTGTTGCTCTTCAGTGATGTAGCAAGGTGCAGCAGATTATCCGCCACGCTTGGTTGTTGTTGACAAATGCGCTCGCTTTTTCGGGGAAACTTCCCCCGGCGGCAGCAGCAGCAGTGTGCAGCCGCGCCGGACTCACCCAGCTGCTGCAGCTGATGTGCACTGTGAGATGGATGACGCGACCTCTGATGCATTACTGAACTATAAATAGAAGCACTCTCCTTGAAATATGCGCTTTTTTTGTTCCAGAATATGGGCTCGCCTCTCACACTTTTAATTGCATGCCATCGCAGGCGGACTGTCTCCTGGCAGATGCACGTATCGAGCCGCTCGCGTGGCTGCAGATGCAGGGATACTTGAAACGTGTGCAGGGGTGTACTGGCGTCTGGCCGTGCGGCTGAACTGTAGCCAGGTGATATCGATGCAGGAATGATGCAGCGTTTCTCAGGCCGGCCGGGGCATCTGAGTGTGCTGTTTGGAAAATGATGACGCAACTCCCAGAATGACTGTTCTTAGGTCGCCCGTCTCACATCTGTGTGTGTGTGTCCGTGTGCGTGTCTGTGTATACACACGTATAGGTCAGGTTGTATGCACCGCTTTGCTCTCTCCCTTCCGCCTGTCCTCGGTAGGCTCTCAGCAAGTCCTCAGGGGCTGTAGTCATGGAAAGAAGGATGAGGACGCTGCACCAGTGACCTTATGTTAGGGTTTTGCTCTGTCCCATCAGCTCTCACATGCTCTGGTCAATGAGATGAGTTTTCAGGTGCTCCCCTCTAATTAGCCAGAATGAAATGCCACAGTGCATTTAGCCATTGTGACTATTTTGTTTTTTTAAACCAAGCCTGTTGGAGCGTCTCAATTTGCGAACAGATTTTTTTGTGTTCGCACTTGAAATTTATAGTTTTTTTTAGAGTGTGAGATTTTGGCAGAGGGACCAATAATATACCAGCAATACCAGCACAGAATTGGAGAACTAACTCACTAGAACATTATAGAAACATTTCATTTGCCAACTATTGACAACAGTATTTGTGTATAATTTTCTACTTTCCATTTTTCTACAAACAGTGAACCCTTTGATAAATACATTTAATAACTTTCACTAGATTAACATGTTTGGTGGGTCAGCACTTTTAAACCACCCCACTCCACTTTAGATTAAGATGTGAAATAAAATATTCAAACTTATTGACTCCAGAGGCTCCCAGCAGAAACCAGGCTAGAGTTCCGTCATCCCGGAATAACCTCGGCAAAGTGAGTAAGTGTGCAGCAGTCAGCAAACGTTTACATCAGTCCTCAGTACAGGGAAAAACAGGCGTACAAACCTGTCTGTGTTACAGTGCAATGGGTTAGCAGTGTGGCTACAAGTACAGGGTTAGCAGTGTGGCTACAAGTACAGGGTTAGCAGTGTAAGTGTGGCTACAAGTACAGGGTTAGCAGTGTGGCTACAAGTGCAGGGTTAGCAGTGTAAGTGTGGCTACAAGTACAGGGTTAGCAGTGTGGCTACAAGTACAGGGTTAGCAGTGTGGCTAGTGCTTCGTGGTCATCTGTAAGTATGGCTACAAGTACAGGGTTAGCAGTGTGGCTAGTGCTTCGTGGTCATCTGTAAGTATGGCTACAAGTACAGGGTTAG